>CM077455.1:19940976-20193928 GCA_039654765.1 Mylopharyngodon piceus | reverse complement strand
TATTCAAATAAAAGTATCCGCCAAATTCATAAATGTAAATACCCTCAAGAGAGTAGATGAGAAACTGACAAAATACTTTTTTTGGGGTCTGTACATCTGCCTTTAACCATTAAATTTGCATGTCGTACACACATTCCACAACATCTTAGGTGAAATCTATATTTCCAACAACTCAAAAACACCCGAAACATAATATCATTCATTTAGTTTAAATACACTAATTATTGTAGACTTTTTTTTCTTTCTTTTTTTTTGTCTATAGGGTGTGGAGAGAAGATAGAAAACACAATGGAAGCATTTACACAGTGAGTTTCTCTTTTTGCCGTATCTATTTTCCTTCCATTCCTCTCTCCTTTTCTCCACTTAAACCATCTGTTTGTCTCATCATGTGATAGTGCTGTCGATGTGGGCACTGAGATGTTGGAGATGGATGTTTACCTCACACTGGACGGCTGTGTTGTGGTATCACATGATAATAACCTTTTGAGAGAAACAGGATATGACAAAACAATATCGTCTCTTAGATTTCAGGTAGTCATTTTAACCATTAATCTTTCTCTTTTCATCTCCCTGTGATTTGTGACAACTATTTTGTATCTTTCAGGATTTGCCTCTCTATGAAGAGCGACTCGAGGTCACATTTTATGTTGGTAAGTCCTTTGTTACGATTCTACACTGTCCACTTGTACAATATTAAGTGCTTTAGAGTAATTAATATATGAAATATGCAATACATTTCCCTGTGTTAGGACACTACAGTACAGGGAAGGACAGGAAGTTTGTGTTGCTGGAAGATGCCTTCAAGAAATTTCCCAAAATGCCAATGTTGCTTGAGATCAAAGAAAACAATGACTTGCTTATTCAAAAGGTGAGATCATTTTTGCAATATTCAATGTCTTCTAACTGGTTCAACTGTCATTTAATTCACATTGCTGAAAGAGCGTGTTTCTAGATCACCATCCACCACAAACAAATTACTTGTTTTTTTAACGCTAAAAAAAAACATTCTATTTAGTAGGCTTTGGGTGTGTATAGTATGAATGTAATGTGTTCACCATGTTGTCATTATCATGTGACCTTTCTAAATTTTCTAAGTTCAGTTCAACTTAGAAAATGTACTTCATGTGGTAACATACAATAACTTGTTTTGTTAAGATGAAATTACCGATTATCAGTGGCGTAACTTTGTTTTAAAAAGTGGGTGGGACAGGAATGTGTGTGGTGGGGGATGGGGTATTGTATTATTACAATAATAAATGCATATAATTTATTGACATAGACCTCATGTTTTATCTTATAATTTCATCCTTAAATCTACTATAATACAATATAGTCAATAAAAACGTGGATCCGCATTAAGTACTAGATTGTTCTGATGGACTAGCGGTAAAACTTTTGTTCAGCGTGCTAGAGGTTCTGGGTACGGAGATGACATGCAAGAAAAAATAATTTATAAATAATTTATATCGATTTATAAATCATGCGCATGGAACAAAATAGTAAATTGTGTGCACGTTTTAGTAAATCGAGGGAACGAAATAGTAAATCGTGAGCACATTTTAGTAAATCAAGGAAACAAATAGTAAATCGTGTGCACATTTTAGTAAATCGAGAAAACGAAATAGTAAATCGTGAGCACGTTTTAGTAAATTGAGGGAACAGAATAGTAAATCGTGAGCACGTTTTAGTAAATCGAGGGAACGAAATAGTAAATCGTGAGCACGTTTTTGTAAATCGAGGAAACTAATTAGTAAATAGTGAGCACGTTTTAGTAAATCGAGGGAACGAAATAGTAAATTGTGTGCACATTTTAGTAAATCGAGGGAACGAAATAGTAAATCGTGAGCACGTTTTTGAAAATCGAGGAAACTAATTAGTAAATTGTGAGCACGTTTTAGTAAATCGAGGGAACGAAATAGTAAATTGTGCGCACGTTTTAGTAAATCGAGGGAACGAAATAGTAAAACGTGAGCACGTTTTTGTAAATCGAGGAAACTAATTAGTAAATAGTGAGCACGATTTAGTAAATCGAGGGAACGAAACAGTAAATCGTGCGCACATTTTAGTAAATCAAGGGAACAAAATAGTAAATAGTGAGCACGTTTTAGTAATTCGAGGGAACGAATTAGTAAATCGTGCGCACGAGTTAGCCTACTATTTTTTTCCTGCATGTCATGTCCGGTGCTCCGTATCTGGGATCTAATCCGCCCTCGCATACTGTTTTTTTTTTTCTCTCTCATTAAAACCAAAGATATAAATCAGTGATTGGCTGAATCCCAAATGGCACACTTCTATGCACTTTCGGTCTTGTGGACTTACAATGGCTGCCACGTGCGTGTGTCCGTTAAGTCCACAAGACCGTAGGGTGTCCAATTCATCATTTTAGGTTTCAGAAGGGTGCCCGCGAGCACCCCCTTTGCGGCCGCTATGCGCCCTTCAGCTGAGACCGCAAAGTATGCTGTATGTTGGGTCAATGTAACTCAATTAAGCCAAAACAGCATTCCCTTGTTTTATGTTATATAAACCTGATTGAAGTAGGTTACAACAACAAAAATTAGAATTTATGGGTAGAATCAGTACAAATACCTCCTTAAAGTTAAAGCATCAACTGCACGTTCACTTCTTACAGTGATCGTATGCACTCGTCAGAATCTCGCTGGAAATAGGTCATCCGGGTACTCAGTAGGTCACCAGGTCATCGCTTACTGACTTGCAAGTTCTTTCAGTGATATTCAAGCTATTTGTATTTATTTATTTTCTTCTCCCACATTTCCAAATCAAAATAGACCTAATCAAATTAATAACTTGGTATCACTTTTATGTTACTGTAGGTCTCTTGTCTTGTGAAGGAATATCACAGAGAAAGTATTACAGTTTGGGCTTCTGAAGAGCCTGCTGTTATGACAAAATGTCAGAAGCAGGTACAGTAGTGTGTCCCTACAGGGGTCAGTAATCACAGAAAAATTCCAAGCATTTTATCTAGTGCTATAACCTTACTGTAAAAGATCTTTGGCTTATCTTATTTTTTTCTATGTGTGTGTAGAACCCATCCATACCCTATATTTTCACTATGAGGCGTGGAATACTGCTTTTATTGCTCTTCTATACTGGGCTCCTTCCCTTTTTCCCTCTGGGTGAAAGTATGCTGCTGTACTACCTGCCCAGGATTATCAACAGGTCAGTCTATAACCTAGTTTTAAAAGTGGGAAGGACTGAAATTTCATAACTGTCCAAGTTTTTTAAAATGTTTGTGGTTATTGGTGGGTTTGAAGTGAAATCTTCAGGTATGTTTTTATGATTTACAATAAGGTTCCATTTGTAACATTGGTTAACTACATTAATTAATGTTAACTAATACTTATAAAGCATTTATTTATCTTCATTAATGCCCATTTCAACATTTACCAATGCATTAATAATATAAAAAAAAATGTATCTTTTAATATTATTTAACTCTTTCCCTGCCAGTGTTTTTATTTATTTATTTATTTTATTTTTTTTTGAAGCCAGCATTTTTTATCAATTTCACTAAATTTTCATGGCCCCCAGAATATTTTGTTATCATGCAAAATGTCAAAAGAAAGAACAGAGCCTCTGCTTTAAAAAAAAAAAAAAAAATCTAGCTTCATGCATTCAGTTTTTATCAACACTTTAATGTGGGTAAATTTCATTAAAAAAAAGCAACATTTTGAACAAAAAGGTGAGAATATTTTGTTATTGTCAAAGTCTACATCCGGATCAGATTCAGAACAATGATCAAAACACAGATGGAGTAGATCGAGTCCATCAACACCCCCAAATCTTCACAGTCCTGTACCTCGTCCTGGGTCGACATTTCATTAAGTAATATTAGGCAGTTTTGATTTATATGCTTTTTGATCACGTTATTTGTCTGTGTTTTGATCTGGGAGTTTTGTACTCTTTCAGAAGATGCGTAATAACACATCTATTTTTCGTAAATTTCAGTAAGCTTGTTTCCGCCACAGAATTAAAAAAAAAAAAAGTAAAAGATAATTGCGACTTATTGTCTCACAGAACTGACTTTTTTTCTTGCATTTGTGAGTTTATATCTCACAATTCTGACTTCTTTTCTCAAAATTGTGAGAAATAAAGTCAAAATTGCGAGATGTAAAAAAAAAAAAAAAAAAAAAAATCAGAATTGAGGAATAAAGTCACAATTCTCTTTTTTTATTTTTTTATTCAGTGGCGGAAACAAGCTTCCATAGGGAAGCGTTGTCTCATAAATGACGGAAAATTCTGCCAATGGCGGGTAAAGTTAATAGACCTGAGCTAGCATGAACTAATAAATACTTCAATAAACAATATACAAATAAACATTTATGAATCTTAAAGAGATATGTTGATTATAAACAATTCATTCAGTACCTAAAAGTATTAATAAAAAAAGTACTCTTGGTACGACTTAAGGTTCCAATAAGGTTCCATTTGTTAACTACATTAGTTTACATTAGTTAAGATTAACAATGAAAAATACTTCTAATACTTCCAAGTCTGTTAGTAGTAAAGGACCTGAGACCTGTAACAAATGTATTAACAATTGTTAGTAAATGTTAGTTAAGACCTTTTTGTAAAGTGTTACTGTTTTGCCACACATTGCATTTGACTAATACTAATGCAGTAGTTATGTGTTTCTCAGGACTTATATTCCAGAGGAATCCTATCTGAAGAACAGATTTGTTGTGTATCTTCTTCAGAAGTAAGTGACATTCATCTAACAAAGAGCTGTCAAATAGTTTTTCACTCAGTCTTGTGATGTGTGATTTTTATCGATGCTTTACCTAGGTTGATTATGCGAAAATCTTTGTTTAAACACTTGGTCAAGAGGGGCTTGCAGGTGAATATGTGACTTTTCTCAGTTGTATAAAGCTAAAAATGGGTCCAAGCCAAAGCAAAATCATTTATTTCATCTCATTTTTGGCATCTCAGGTGCAGCTGTTTGTGTGCAATGAAGAGAGCGATATGGAAGCTGCATTTGCAGTCGGAGCTACAGGCGTTATGAGCGACTACCCGACCCTCCTGTCAAACTACCTCAAAAAACACCCTCAACCTCCACCTCCTGCTATTTATTAGCTCAAAGGGCATGATAAACATTGCCTTTGAGTAAGAATTTTATCCATCTTTTTCCTACACATAAAGCTTTGCGGGAATTATGGGAGTAAAGCACTTTCTGTCATTTTAACAGATAACAAATTGTATTTACGTTCTATAGATTCCAGTAAACATTGCTGATAGGGATTAGCAGTGAAAAAGCAGATACAATTATTTTAAAGAGGCTATGTAAAAAACTTTGAAAAGATTTGAGAAAGAGTGAGATTTTTAGTTCATTCCAGTAAATTAAAATTGTATTTTACAGGCAAAACATATAATGCAATGCAATATAGTGATGATTGAGAGATTTACACAACACTACTAAAAAGCCTGATGTATCATATTTGATACTCACATTTTCATGATTTTTCTAAAAGAAAGATTTGTGGACAATCAAGTAAACCTAAGTTACTTCAGTCCAGAAAGTGTTCAACTTGAAATATTACTAACAATATAAAAGTTGATACAATATGATACAGCAGGGTTACAACACAGCAGACTCGTTCAGTATACGTTTATTTTGCTTGTTTATAGGACAATGTTACATTTGCATTTACAACCTTAAGCTCCGACAATGAATAGTCTTTGTGATATCCATATATACAGTATGACTAAATGGCTGTGTGATCGGTTGAGATCAAATCACCTGTAGCGGATCTCGGTCTCTTTGAGAGATCACTATGTTAACAGTGTCGCCCAGTCGTGCAGCCAGTCTGTCTCTGAATACAGTCAGGAAGCCTCTCTCGCTGTTGCTATGGTCACTGAGAATCACACTCGTACCTTTAGAAACCACATCTAGAACCTCATGATGGGACATCTCACCTGAAAATGAGAAAAATAAGCTTGGGTTAACTGCATTTTTTTGTACTTATATTATTTGTATTGACTTCAATAAATTGATGAACATCACATTTTTGTTTTTGTGCCATTTGTGACATACCAGTGATGTAGAGGTCTGCTTTTACTCCCTGTATGACAGACGCTCCAGACCCTGCACATACTGCAACCGTCTTCACCACAGAGTCTAGAACATCATGTAAATGCAGATCTGTTATGACAACTCTCGGAGGGTTTGGCATGGTAATGGATATGACAATGTTGATATGTTTGGTCTTGGCGGAACAGATCTGCTACGCTGCTGCTGCAGAGCAAGTACGGGACTTGCTACTGCCAATACATACACAACACGCTACTGTACAATATAGCAGATCTACACAGGTGGGGCTGGGGAAGGTGGAGGGTTTCTGAAAGCATGCTGCAACTGCTAGTGCTAACAGAAAATGCTGACCTGTATTTGAAGGTTGAGCAACGAGCTCATTGGCTGCTGATACAGCAGGAACCAATCAGCTGTGCCCTATCGAGAATGATGCGATTGCAAGGAGGTTGATTTAAAGGATTAGTTCACTTCAGAATTAAAATTTCCTGATAATTTACTCACCCCCATGTCACCCATTATGTCTTTCTTTCTTCAGTCGAAAAGAAATAAAGGTTTTTAAGGAAAATATTCCAGGATTTTTCTCCATATAGTGGACACTGGGGATCAGCAGGTTGAAGGTCCAGTTTCAGTGCAGCTTCAAAGAGCTCTACACGATCCCAGACGAGGAATAAGGGTCTTATCTAGAGAAACAATTTTCTAAATTTTCTAAAAAAATAAAAATAAAAATTATATACTTTTTAACCAAAAATGCTCATCTTGCACTGCTCTGCGATGCGCCACGCATTATGTAATCACGTTGGAAAGGTAACGTGTGACGTAGGCGGAAGTACCGATCCAGTGTCTACAAAGCAAATTTGCAAAGACAACAATGTCGGACGATTTTGATTTTTGGAGTTTTTCGCCCTACCGCGGTGCTTCCGCCTACGTCACGTGTGACCTTTCCAACGTGATTACATAACGCATCACAATCACAGAGCAGTGCAAGATGAGCATTTGTAGTTAAAATGTATATTTATATATTTCTTTTTTTTTTTAAGAAAAAGACCAATCGTTTCTCTAGATAAGACCCTTATTCCTCGTCTGGGATCGTGTAGAGCTCTTTGAAGCTGCACTGCAACTGGATCTTCAACCTGTTGATCCCCAGTGAAGTCCACTATATGGAGAAAAATCCTGGAATGTTTTCCTCAAAAACCATAATTTCTTTTCGACTGAAGAAAGATAGACATGAACATCTTGGATGACATGGGGGTGAGTAAATTATCAGGAAACTTTAATTCTAAAAACTAATCCTTTAAAGACCTATCAGCCTGCACCATCTAGAGTTTCATGACAGAACTTTGTATTTAGTGATGTCTTTTCCAGCTGACGACAGGTGATAATAATCACACACACGTTACATCATTGTTCAGTTACACTTAACCACCTTATTTTTCAAAGCTATTTTCTGTGAATGTGTGAGACTTGCAATTCATTAGCCACTATGGGTAAATAACTAGAGAAAAAAAGTGCAGTAACCGGTAAAACTATTTGCACTACAAACCAGTTTGGTGATGATTACTATGATGATTACTATGATGAGAAGAGGCTTGCTCAACCAAATTTTACTTAGTCGGTTAGTTGCAGAGAAAAAAAAAAGTCTGTGATGGACAAATTGTTAACATGGCTGGTCCATTTGGTAATTATGTCAGGTAGGAACTGGAGCAACTCACTCCAATATTAACGCAGATAAATGTGCGCTATTACTAGGTGTGTATCCAAGTACATGACATGTTTAACTTAACTACGGGCGCATCTATACTGCAGAGATGTCAAATCAGTGTGGTCAACTTCATCTTTGCAGCTGACACTCAATTAGAAAACACCATTGATTAAATTATTAAAATGTTCAGACAGTCTCCTTTCTGTTTTTTCAGACACATTCATAATCATTACTTTTGCCGGTGCGCAATAGCAAGCTTTATGTGTGCGCTTGAGCGCTTAAGGCACATTATTATGTTTTCGTTTTTCTCTGTAATGTAGAACAACGTTACATAATATTCTTTCTCAGGCCTGACACTGAAACCATTTTCTGATGCCATCCCCCCAGTATATAGTTAAGTAATTAAATTAATATCATAAACATGCGACTAGTCGACTAATGGCATAAATCCTAGTTGGCTCAAAAAATCTTTGGTGGGGGCAGACCTAATAATTATGATAAATATTTGAAATAATATAATAATAGAAATACCAGTTTGCAATTTCAAGCAGCATAATGCACTTTGGAAGTGGAGCTGGAGCGGCTGACACTGGAAGCCTTGCATTTAAGGTAAAAATGGCCCGTTCTTATGTTAAAAATAAGGTGGATATCGCTCATACCCCACCTAATGTTTGTTGGTCCCCCAGGGCCAGTCTCAAATGGGGCAAACCCAAGTGAGTCTTCATTTTCTGCACTGCTGTAGAAACAGACACTGGCTCATCCAGAACACTGAGTCGTCCTTGACCACAACCCAACAAAGGAGGCTAGAGAACAGATAAAGAGAAAACAATCAATAAAGTGTGAGACAGGTAAAATTAGTACCTTTAATTATACATCAGGATGTCAATTATCAAATTAAATTAAAAGTGTTTATAACACATGGTCCTAGAAATGACTTTTTTACTATATCATTGCAAAGAAAAGGTATGTCAATGTCAAATACTAAGACGTTTCAGAGACGTTTTCATTCAATACTTTATGTACTGCTTAATACAGCATCTGTTTGTACAAAAATAAAGTTCAACATAAGCCTATACTATTAAATACCAATAAAGTGAGCCTATATATATTTTTATCATTGTTATTTTGATAAACATGACACAATATAGTATTACAATTACATGAAAAGAGCTTTTACTGTTATAAAGCTGGGGAAAGTGGAGGGTTTCTGAAAGTGTGCTGCAACTGCTAGTGCTAACAGAAAATGCTGACCAATATTTGGAGGTTAAGCAGCGAGCTCAACTTAAAGATTTAGCGGAAGCATTAGTGGAACTGAAGGTGTCAGAATAAACTTGAAACACACATGATCGTTGTCATGCGATGAATTCGGCCAATCGTGAAACAGCTGTGTCTTCATCAGAGCTCGTGCAGCCGCTCTGGAGAAGCTGCGCTGGCCGGATGCTCTCGGATCGCTCTCGCGGTACTTTGATGCCATACTTCACAGTCATATGAGGTCGGCACAGTCTCAAGTCGGACAAAATTTTTAACTGGCATGCACTGCTTTAAGTCAGCTGCCAATCGTGTGTCTGAGTGGCTCCGCCTTCCTCTAACTGAGTATAATTATCAGTGGACAAGATTCACCTGTTTTGTGCAATAATAATGTAATATAATATTAGCTTATTTTTTGCTGACTGTTTTTAGAGCAAACAAGCATTTTGCGTTTACAGTTATGTTTGTACCATTTGACCGTGATGTACACTAACATTCAAAAGTTTGTGGTCGGTAAGATTTTTGTAATGTTTCTGAAAGAAGTCTTATGCTCACCAAGGCTGCATTTATTTAATCAAAAATAATATTGTGAAATATTATTAAAATTTAAAATGACTCTTTTCTATTTTCTATTAATATTTTAAAATATAATTTATTCCTGTGATCAAATCTGAATTTTCAGCATCATTTCTCAATTCTTCAGTGTCACAAAATCCTTCAGAAATCATTCTAATATGCTGATTTGCTGCTCAAGAAACATTTTTATTATTATTATCAGTGTTGAATTTTTAGAGTTGTGCTGATTAAATTTTTTGTAGAAACCGTGATACATTTTTTCAGTATTCTTTGATGAATATTAAAAAAAAAAAAACAGGATTTATTTGCAATTTTTTTTTTTTACATCATAAATGTCTACTGTCTCTTTTAATGGTGCAATATGTAATATTTTCTGTCCGCTAGAGGCCTATTAAAAACAAAGGCGTAGCTTGATGACGGCAAGTTTGAGCGCAGAATCTTGGGACATGTGGTCTTCACATCACAGCTGGTGGAAATAATCGGGATAGGACTCGGACAGAAATCATGTTCATGGATGTGATTATTAACTCTGTAGTTACTGTAGTATGAAGCAGAGCAGGACCGAGTGTTGTGGGAGCTGAACGAGGACGCTGGAGCGATTGCGCAACACACGCCACAAGCAGCGGGTCTTTTATTATGCCACAGTCGCCGGCACCGCTTCCGCTTTTCCGGTCATGAGTATGAGGTAACACAGTTCTGTTTATCATATTAGATACATTTGAGAGTGTTGAAAATGTTATAAAGTTACTCTGTGCGTTCGCTCGGCGGCTGCTGTAAGACACTTGTTGCACACTGCAGTAAGCTAGATCGATTTTAGAATATCATATTAAATGCTGGATGGCTTGTGTTGATAAATAGCATGCAATTAATTTTAAAACATATTGTATGATGGAGAAAATGCTTTATTACTGTTACTAAAAATAAAGCTGCATCTGATTAAGACTAAACGTGTTGAGCTATATAACAATAATTAGTTTTCTGTCTATAAATATATCAAAACAGTTGTTCCCTTGTCTATTAAAACAAGTAAATATTAAAGCGTCTTTGGTGTTTCCATGGTTTCTACAAAATAAAACCAGAAACCGAGGGTTAACGCGGGTATGACGCAATTGACAGGTGACTCCTCACACGTCCCGGAGCCTTGGTTAAAATTGCAATTTTCTCACGATTTACAAATAGTTGGAAACATTTGGGATATTGTAAGTACTCAAGTGAACAAAATATATAACACTGGTCTAGTGGTTTTTGGATATTTTACTGCAAAATTCTTACATATTGCACCTTTAATCAATTTAATGCCTCTTTTCTGAATAAAAGTATACATTTATTTTTTTTAAAAATCTTACTGACAAATCAAAGATGACCAGTATAACAGAAAAAAAGATAAATTGTAGAGCTAAAGTAGTTCTTGTTTACTCACCTGCTGGACTTGTGTGATGTTCAGGGATTTGCTTGCATGTGGATTTGAAACCAGAATCTGCACAGCAGCAGTTAGTGCTGAACTATTACAGGTTAGGTTCACCTGCTGCCCTCCACTTTCATTTCTGAAGATGAATATGGAGCAGTGTTTGAATGGATGCCATCACATATTATGGGCAAAACTGCTTGCAAACATACACTTACCTTATTGTAGAGCACTGAAAGGTTTCACTGCCTTCTATGTGTCTTAGTTGCTCCAAAAGGCTGTTTAGTTCTTCTTCATTCATGGACGAGAACTCAAGCCTGTGTTTCTGTGGGCCGCAAGAGTGGGCTTGACTTAATACTGACACTTGTCCGCTGCCTGTGAATAGAGGCACAAGTAAGAATTTCTGACTCTTTGACCCATACTACAGAAAAAAAAAAGTGTTCTTTCTTACCCATTCCTCCAACTAACCAATCATTAACGCCTCCTTCAACACTGTCCCATGAAGTGTGAGGAGAGAAAATGGCAATGCCGCCCTCTATTGCTCTGACAGCCAACCGCTGCTTCCAGTCCTTCTGAAGCAGGCGTTTGAAAGGTTGAAAGAGTGGCGGGTGGTATGAGACAATGAGGTCACAATTCATCGCTACAGCTTCATCCATGACGGCTGCTGTCAGGTCATTGGTTAGCAGGATAGTTTTGATTGGACGTGGATTGGTGGGCTCCACCAACAGGCCAACGTTATCCCACGATTCAGCCAATGACAGTGGAGCGAGCTGTTCGAGAACCTCAAGCACTTTGTGTAAATCCATGTGTCCGGCAGGATGGGTGAAACCAGAAAGGTAACGAATATCTCTATCAGACCTGAGTACAGGAAAACAAGACCTTGAGGGAAGGGGGTGTTGAAAAGACAAATGTGGGACAAAAAGAGAAGAGAAAAACGAATGCGAGGATGAAAAATGGAAAGAACAAAACTGTGAAGCAGAAAGCTGTGGACTACAGAGAAATTTGCTGGTTTTGAAGGAGATGCTACAGCTCAAACGGAGAAGTTTTCCAGAAAATTCCCTACATCTGGTGAACATGAGGGAGGGAAAAGCTGTAAAAGAATAAATATCACATTTAGAAACTTATTTCTAATACCAAACATACAATACAAGTACAGGACTTTTTAGGAGCCTGCATACTGAAGGTCTCAAAGCTAAAAAGACTCCCTAACTATGTTTTCATGGGGTCTTTAAGACAAAATCACGTCAATATTTACTCAGACGTTGCATAAATAAAATGCATGTGACATAATGTGATATTGCCATTTGCTCCTTGAATGTCTCCTAATCACGATGATTTATAAAATAAAAGGTAATTAATTTCTCCACATGCTGTTATAGTCTGCACTGCCATCATCAGGTAACAACTTGCTACAGGGAAGCTGCACGCGGAAAAAGATTGTCAGATTAACTGCGCTGCAATAAACTGTTTAAAACACAAGTCAGAAGGATCGTCAGCGCTCTGCGGATTGAGATTACGCTAAGTAAACTAAACAACGTGTTATGTTACATAGAAAACTCACTGGAAATGTTACTTCAACGAGCGAATGAAAGCAGCAGCTGTCAGTCGATAGAACGTGAGAACGTAATACTGCGTAATACGTCATATCCGTTCATCCGCACTTTTAATTCTTGTTCTTGTAGTTTTTTTGTTTTGTTTTGTTTTTTGTTTTTTAAAGAACGGCAATCTCATCCAACTTTTTTTTTTTCAACGTAAGAGAATACAATAATACAAAAAAAGAAAGAAAGAAT
The DNA here is from genome assembly GCA_039654765.1 of Mylopharyngodon piceus. Classification (NCBI taxonomy): domain Eukaryota; kingdom Metazoa; phylum Chordata; class Actinopteri; order Cypriniformes; family Xenocyprididae; genus Mylopharyngodon; species Mylopharyngodon piceus. The sequence continues at coordinate 20,181,164 of CM077455.1, read as the reverse complement.
AAAGAAAAACGTCAGAGATAAACTTATAGAAGGGTGCAATTATAGAAAGATGTAGATTGATAACAAATGTTATAATATTAATGTGATTTAATTTTTTTTCATTTTTTCATATTTTATTTTATTTTTCTTTTAAATTAAATGAAAAGTATAGAGTAATTTAAATAAATTTAAATAATAAAACTCACCCTGTGTTACAATAGGCTACTCCCTGGTGCACATATCTGTATTATGCTGTTAATGATTTTATTTTTTCTCATATGTAAGTGCTACATAATTACTGGAAATTCATGTGTCTCTTGGGGGGGGGGGGGGTGACTTAAAAAAAAAAAAAAAAACATGGTGTTATGAAAAAGCTGATTGGAGTCAGAGGTCGTGATCCCGATCAACCAATAATGCTGCTGCTGACCTGCTGTGCAGTAGGCACAGTATCATGAATAAGAGAGAGAGAGATTTATGCGGATAAATCATCCTGTCGTGCATGTTTCAGGGATAAAACTGAAATGATGGGCCAGAGGCCATAATCATTACATCATTTGCCATCCTGTATCCCTCTTAAACAGCTCTTTTTTTTTTTCATATGAAATATCCATCATCTCTCCTTCAGCTGGTACAGTCTCCAATTATACTTCATGTTCTTTCAGCTTTTCTTACTTGAGGTATTCCTTTAGATATTCTAGTAGGTATTCTCTAGTATTCACTGCAACCACAAAATGTTTTTCTTCAATGTTTCTTTGTTCTAAATGGGCGAGGGCGTCATAAATTTAGTCTAATTTTGTGCTTTGCAAGTTTACAAAGCGTGTTGGATTCCAGATGAGACACCGAAACCAGTACGTGTTATATAAGGTTTTAATCAAGCACTTGTGGGGCATGAATCTTGGCCTTGGCACTGGACAGTGTGTGACTAGAGCGGAGGGCAGTTGTGCGGGACAGATGTGCTCTGTAATATTGTGTGCGAGGGAACGGGGTGTTAGTTTACTTTGGGTAATTTGTGGCCTAAGCCCTCTGGTCCCAGCTGTCAAGCAAAAACAACCACTATTGTCAAGCAACTGCAGCAGAGGATTCTGGATATGTGTGCGTGTGTGTGTGTGTTTGTTTGGTCAGATTGAGATATTCTGGGCCATAACCACCTAAAGATTCTATTTCAAATAAATGCTGTTCTTTTGAACTTTCTATTCATCAGAGAATCCTGAAAAAAATTGTATCAAGGCTGAAATTTCAGCTTTGTATCATAGGATCAAAATTACATTATAAAATGTATATTTAAAAAAAGAAAAAGAAAAAAGAAAAAAAAAAGAAAGAAAACTATGGACGCTTGTTTCCGCCACGGAATAAAACAATTTAAAAGTTAATTGCATCTTTTTATCTCACAATTCTGACTTTTTTTCTCGAACTCACAATTGCGAGTTCTAAAGTCAGAATTGCGAGATATAAACTCGCAATTGTGTTTTATATCTCACAATTCTGACTTTATAACTCGCAACTGTGACTTTATATCTCGCAATTGTGACTTGATAACTCGCAATTGTGTTTTATATCTCACAATTCTGACTTTATATCTCGCAATTCTGACTTTATAACTCGCAATTGTGAGTTTATATCTCGCAATTCTGACTTTATATCTCGCAATTCTGACTTTATATCTCGCAGTTGTGAGTTTATATATCACAATTCTGACTTAATATCTCGCAATTGCGACTTTTTATAATGTAATTCTGACTTATAACTCACAATTGTGAGTTTATATATCACAATTCTGACATAATATTTTGCAATTGCGACTTTTTATAATGCAATTCTGACTTTATATCACGCAATTGTGAGTTTATATCTCGCAATTCTGACTTTATATCTCGCAATTCTGACTTTATATCTCGCAATTCTGACTTTATAACTTGCAACTGTGAGTTTATATCTCGCAATTCTGACTTTATGACTCGCAATTCTGACTTTATATCTCGCAATTTTGACTTTATATCTCGCAATTGTGAGTTTATATCTTGCAATTCTGACTTTATATCTCGCAATTGCGACTTTATATCACGCAATTCTGACTTTATAACTCGCAGTTGTGAGTTTATATATCACAATTCTGACTTAATATCTTGCAATTGCGACTTTTTATAATGCAATTCTGACTTTATATCTCGCAATTCTGACTTTATATCTCGCAATTCTGACTTTATAACTCACAATTCTGACTTTACTACTTGCAACTGTGAGTTTATATCTTGCAATTCTGACTTTATATCTCACAATTGCGACTTTATATCTTGCAATTCTGACTTTATAACTCGCAGTTGTGAGTTTATATCTTGCAATTCTGACTTAATAACTCACAGTTGTGAGTTTATATCTTGCAATTCTGACTTTATAACTCGCAATTGTGAGTTTATATAACACAATTCTGAGAAAAAAAAGTCAAAAATACTACTTTTTGTTTTTTTATTTTTCATCAAATAAATGCAGCCTTTGTGAGCAGAAGAGACTTTCAAAGACATTAAAAATCGTAATATTTCAAAGTTTTAGTGTAGGTCTCCTTGCCTTTCACAAAACAGACAGTAACAAGAGCAGGAAAGTGACTTTGCAAACACAACAATGGAGATGACCACATATCCTGAGATAAAGTCCTTTTTTATTTTTGGTCTGTGTATTTTAAGCACACTATATTTGATCTCTCAGATTTTTGGCTTACTTTTCAGGATTTTCTTCACCCTTAAATCTGCAATCTCAAGCTGTAAAGCTGCAGTTTGTGTGCTTACGCAACAGTGTCAAAGTTTTATCATATCTGTTGTGTCGCATGCACGAAGAATCACAGCACAAGCGGTTCGTTTACATCTCTTAACCTTCTTAACCCTTAACTGTCTTAAATGACTTGACAGCTCTCTTCGTTCCATTGATCCCTTTCTTTATTTCTTTCATTCTCCCTTGTTATTTACACTCTCTCTCTCTCTGTCTCTCTCTCTCCTCAAAGAGCCCCAGAACAGGCTGATCCAGGATGTTTTGGGATTTCATAGCATTTGCTAATCACGCGGTGTACTCTCTTCTTGTCTGATTCTCATGAGCTCTGTGTCAGGGTTTGTTTTGTGTTCTAGTTTTGGTTTTACCTGCCTGCCCGTCTGTCTGTGTGCTTTGAGCTAGTTACCTTGGTTACTGATTTAGTTACACACCTGTTCTGTGTTTTGTTAATCATCCCTCTGTGTATTTATAGCCTTGGTTTTGATTCAGTCTTTGTCCGTTCTCGTCAGTGTATTATTGGTTGTTCTGTTCCAGTGTTTTTATTTCTGAGTTATTTTTTGACCATTGCTGCGATTAAATCCAGTTTTATTTCACGTGTTTGCGAAGTGTGACACAAGTGTGGCAATTTATTTAAACTTCCCTGGAGGTCTCTGTTGAAGTTGTTAGTATTTCCTGTCACCTGGTTTTTCTTCGATGTATTATGCTGATATAGGAATTGATTAGTGACTCAGTCAGGCAGATTAATCAAAATGATATTTAGCCATTTTTGGGATTTTGAGATTATCCCGGCAGATGTATGTGCCCACTTGGCAGATTAACAGTAGTGTTAGTTCTCCTTGATTAGTTCCAAAATATCAGCTTTATCAATGGATAATAAGCAATTTATATTGTAGAGTTTTTATTTATTTATTATTATTATTATAATTAATAATAATAAAATGTCTAAATAAGTGTTAATTTAATATGAGCTATTTTTATAAATAACAATCATTTTCATTCCTTTTATCTTATTTACTATGATTCTTATTAAAATTACTGTTCTAGAATTTGTACCATTTGATTAACATCTTATAGAGTACTGGACCACTATTTTATTATTTTATTTTATTTTTTATTTTATTTTATTATCTTATTTTATTTTTTAATTTATTTATTTATTTATTTATTTTTAATTTTTTTAACTATTTGATTTTATTATTTTTCCACACCAGTCTATTTATCTTAAAAAAAAAAACAAAAACAAAAAAAAATAAATCAGTATCTGCCATAAGTGTTACAAGTATTGTTTGACTCCAGATAATATCTTGTAGATTCATTTATCACTATTTTATTTTATTTTTTTCATTTACTGTACTGTAGCACTATTTTATTATATTTTACATTTTCTAGACCAGACTATTTATTTTAAAAAAGATAACTAAATAGGGTTAAACTTTATTTTAAGGTGTCCTTGCATAATTTATAGTTATTACCATATAACTACATGTAACAAGGACACTGTAAAATACTGTTACCTTAAATAGTTAAGATAACTAAATAAATCAGTATCTGCCATAACTGTCTATACCAGTGCATCCCTCTAAGCAATATTGATGTGGCTCATTTATGTCGTTTCAAACAAGTGTCTCATTTTTTTCTGCTTCTGTAAAGTTTTTGCAGTATGTCCACATCAATTTGCTCATAAACAGTCCAAAATCTTTCAGTGCCTCTCATCCCATCATCCTTCCATTATCCCCTCTAATCTTCCAAAGAAAGTTTCTCTTAAAAGTGATTTCTCATCTTCACCATCTGCTCTCAGCAGCAGCCCAGTCCATAGATTACATGGCTTGTTTCAGTTTTTTTTTCCTTTTCTTTTTTCTGAGAAATGAAAGATTAATAGAGATATTTAGTTACTGGAAACCTACAGGATGTAGCATCATTCATAAAAATGATGTCGTCGAGGGTGACGACAGCAGACCGTGCTGAAGAGCAGAGTTCAGTTCAGGGGTCAGTTAATCTGAAGGACTCAGGAATAAAGATTAGGAGACTGAACCCAGATCAGATTTACACTGATGCATTTAGACATCGGCTGAATCCGAAATCGCATACCCTCTTGAGTAGGTACTTATTTTGAATAAGTAATTACTTTGCGACTGCTAAAAAAGTACAGGTATGTTCTGTATAATGAATGTAATCTGGTCGTACCACATTCGCCATGCTGTCATTATCATGTGGCCTTCCAGCGTCAGTTTCGTTGCTTCACTGCCATTCATAAATCCTCTCCCATGACCTCATGGGATAGTAAAGTGTCCATCATATGCACACAGCCGGAAGTAATACTTTTTTACTCTTTTATGTGTACTTTGAATTCAGACATACTACTCGTCACATACTGTTTTTTGCCTATTATATAGTAGGGAAGTGCGATTTTGGATGCAGCCATTGTCTTTTTGGGCTTTTGTGTGCTCAAGAAAACTCACATTCACATACACAAAGAGAGAAACATCACTCCATGTCATTTATTTCTTAATTTTGTATTTTATTGAGGAAATATCTTCTAAAAATAATGTAAAGATGATATTAGAGAAATATTGTGCATCCAGTTTTAAGATCAATAACTTAGTATTGCATTGAAAGCTTGAGATTTTTGCATAGTTTGTGGGGGAAAAAAACCTTTCTGTACATTGCTGTTATATTTACGTCCATGCATATGCTGTCTTGTGTGAAATTACTTTGCTTTATGTATGTTTTATGTATCTGCAGCATCCAGAATAAGATGATGTTCTCAGCAGCTTGACAACATCTTCACAAACTCTGCAGAAACAAGCAGAAAATCATTTCACACATATATATGTGTAGGAAGTGTGAGGTGTCTATATGCTTTATTTGTCTTGAAAATTTGTCATTTCTCACCTTCAAAATCTACTGTACCATCACCATTATTGTCCGCCTCTCGGACGACAGCGTCAATCTCTCTGTGGTTCATGTGTTCTCCCAGTAATTTACTCATAGCACATCTCAGTTCCTCAGTAGTGATCGAGCCATCGCCGTCCATATCGAACTGTAGATGAGACAAAAGAACAGAATTTATGTGAAAATACAGTGGTTTTTCATGATATTTGCATTTACGCTGGCCGTGACCTCTAAAAAACAGACATGCGCCCTATACTTGGGTCGCAACCCACCAACCGAGAACCACTGATCTGCTTTTCATCCAGAGCAAACTGACTTCATTAACTACAAGGACTTCATTCTCCTTCCAATGTGAGAGATAACATTATGGTAACAGGTCAAATGGAGTTTGCTGAAGCCAGGTGAGAGTTTTAGCACCTTCTGTTTGGGTGAATCCACAAAATGCCAAGTAACCTTAATTGTTCGTCATTGTGCATCAACAGACACATGTTTCTGTTTAGTTTGTCTTCTCACCTCTTTGAAAGCATCTCGCAGTTCCTTCACACCAATCATGCCTGCTGTTTCTGCCAAAAGCTTTGGGGCCATTAACTCCACAAAGTCTTCAAAGTCTACCCTCCCTCCCACTGAGACAAAAAGAAAGTGAAAACAGATTACACATAGATAAACATGTTTCCCTTTACTTTTTTTCTGCATGTGTATTAATGTTTTGCTAATATTGCATGCAAAACAATCATGCCAGTGAAGTGCTTTCAATTTAAGCCTGATAGAAAAAGACACTCTTTACTAACTAACTTAATTTATGCTACTTACAATTCATGTTGATGTTCTGGCCCAACTCGATCAGCTCCATCTCGGTTGGCATATAGCCCATTGTCCTCATCAGGTTTCCCAGGTCCTTACAGCTAATTAGACCATCTTTATCTTTATCAAATTCATTAAATGCCTCTCTCAGCTCTGAAAACAAAGAAAGAGTCATTAATGTATGTACACTCTTAAAAATAAAAGCTCTTTATTGGCTTTGATGGTTCCATAAAGAACCTTTGACAAAATGGAACCTTTCAATTCCACAAAAGGTTCTTTAGATAATTAAAATGTTCTTCACACTATGGTGCGGTCACACTTTTCATTCCACTGACTTCTATTCATATCACTGTAAAACCGAAGAGTGAAATTAATTAAATGAAATGAGTTCGTTTCATTCAAATAATAATGAAAGTTCATTGTACTTAATAGAAAAAAGTTGCATGAACTCAAAGTTTGATTGTAGTGAGCTGAACTTAATATACCATAACTTATATACCAGTTATCACTGTAAAGCTGCTTTGACACAATCTGCATTGTAAAAAGCGCTATATAAATAAAGGTGACTTGACTTGACTTGACTTAATATGATTGAGTTGAGTTGCAGCAGATTTCTAATTCACAGCATGCTTTGCGTCAGACTGTAAATGTTAAAATTAAGTGTTATTTTGCAGAAGATTAACATAAGGAGACATAAGTTAGTGTTTAATGTTGTGTTATGCTGGGATTTACAGGGGGTTCTGTTATGATAGTTTTGTAGGGTTACCATTGTGGTGAAGAGTAGCCTGTGGTTAGGTTAAGGATGGGCTGCAAAACTTTTAAGACTGTATGTTATTTGATTATATACGTGCAAGTTTATAATGACAGTCTCTTTGATTGTTATAATAGCATGTGTTATTTGCTATCTAACATTTAACCAAGATCTGAATGTGATGTGTATGTAAATTAACTGTATTTAATTACCATTATGATGAGTTGGGCGAGGCTGAGAACTGTGGGAGTAAAGGGATGCCAGTGACGTGATTGTTAATGTGAAACACCTGTGCACCACACTGGCCTTGCTCCGCTTCCACGGCTCTCAGCCCCACCCCACTTGCCACAATAATTTTAAGTTTTACTAACTTAAAAAAATAAGTTAGTTTACTTAAATGTTTTGAGTATTCTGAACTTATTGAGTTTTACAGTGCTCCTGTTCTGTCATCATTGCTTTGTATACCAATGTTAGTTTTGCTTGGTCTTATGTAACTATTACTTTGAGTTTGATGAACTTAAACCATTTAAGGCAATCGGTTTCCTCAAACCATTTAAGTAGCTGACTTAATTAGATTTGTTACCTGAATTCAAACTGAATGAATGGAATAATAAAATCTAATAACTTAAAATCTTTAAGTTGAGTTTACTCTAATGATTGACTAAACCAACACTAAAATATAAGTGACTTTAACTTAATGTATGAGTTTACAGTACTAAGGAAATCGGTTTCCTCAAATGGTTTGAGTTACCGTAACTTATTACAGTGTACGAATGCTGAAGACTAGAAACGCAAGTTCATTTGACGAAGTTTCACATTTCGGCACGTTATCATGGAGCCCTGCCAAAGACTATAGATATAGAAAGATAAATATGGCGGAATACATCCTGTCTTCTAAGTAAAAGAGCCATTATATTATATTAAATTCATCGTGTCACTGCAGCTGCCGTTAGAAGCTCCTGTTCCCATTGAAACCTGAGACTCGGGCTTAGGACTGCACATGCGCATTGGCTCGTCTAGCCTGAAAAATAAGATTTATTAATGCTATTTGAGCATAAGAAACAACATTAATGGGACAGTTCATGGCAGATTTTGTTGCTGATTTGAAATATGTTATTTAATTGTGAGTTTGCCAAGCAGTCTTTGAGACTTCAGGATTCCCCCATTCAAATAGATAGGACTTGGTCTTGGATGCCCAAAATAGCTGCCCGGGGGCGTTGCAAATATGGCCGCCGGATGAACAGACTTTCTTTGAAAGGGACTTTGGCCCCGCACATGACATGCAGACAAAAAAATATAAATTGTGGCCAGAAATTAGGAATTTGTTCCCACACATTAAGAATTTGTGGCCACAATTTATTCATTCGTTCCCATGTTTTAGTAAATCTTGGTCACGTTGAACTAATTAGTTCCCTTGTTTTGATTGAACTAAAACAAGGGAACAAATTTTACTAAATCATGGCAACATTGAAAAATGTGCTCCCTTGTTTTAGTTAAATCAATGTTTCAATGTTGCCATGATTTAATAAAATGAGGGAATTAATTAAGACATGGAAATGAATTATTACAACATGGTTATTATATAGTTATTATTATAGAGTGCGCACAATTTACTTAAAATGAGGGAATGAATTAGTAAAAAGTACTGATGTATTAGTAAGTCGTGGGAACAAATTGTTAATTCGTAGCCACGATATACATATTTTTTTGTCTGCATGTCATGTGCAGGGCTCCGTACATTTGGTAAACTCTGACCGTTGCAGTGTCTGTAGACATTTTGTGTGCTCAAAGTCTAGTGTGACCGCAGCATAAGGAAAACAGAGCTGTTCACTGAAAGGTTCTTTAGGGAGCCAAAGAGGGTTCTATGGCATCACTGCGAAAACCTCCTTCTGGATGCTTTATTTTAGTGTATAAACAGCACATATTTCAGTAAAAAAAAGCTATTAAAAGCTAATTGGAATGAATGAATACATAAGTAAATATGTAAGTAAATAAATAAATCAATACATAAATAAATAATCAATATCTATTATCATACATTTCTTCCTATTGAAATAGTCCCAAAGCATTTTAATATGTTCGTAAAATAATGTAAGTGTGTCTAAATAAAATAAAATTAAGCTTTGACAGTAGTAATGCCCACATATCACAAATGACAGGTGTGTTTACCTTCAATTTCATCATCTGCCAATTCTCTGTCCTGCAAAACCAAAATGACAGGTTAAGCCTCTCAAACATGTTTCACATCGTCTGGACGTCCTGGTCTCTATTTAGATTTTTTCAGATTAATCTAAAAGGCTTATTTTACCCCATTTTGATAATGTAAAAAGTGCTTTTAAAAGCAGTCACAGTGCATCGTAATATATCTCATTAAGAAGATAACACTCAATGGCACGTTCCTCCCATTTTCATATGAATTAGAAGGTTTATCGGCTGAATGTGACTAAGGGTTTAGTGTGATGACAGATTAATACCCCACCTGATTTAGTGGGGCTGAATATGATTATATGTCTGCTGAATCAGGCCAAACATAGATAATAATGTAATACAACACAAATCCACTAATGACAATGCACAGCATTTCTGTTTTTCTTTTCATATTTAGACATTTGATTCATAATAAAACTAATTAATAAAAAACTAAGAAACATAATAAAAACTAATCAAAAATTAAAGATAAGACTTACAATAAGGTTCCATTTGTTAACATAATAGTTAACTACATTAGTAAACATGGACTGACGATGAAAAGTACTTCTAAAGCATTTATCAATCTTAGTTATTGTTAAATTCAACATTTACTAATACATTAATAAAATCAAAAGTTGTATCTGTTAATATTATTTATTGGACCTGAGTGAAGCTGAACTAACAATGAACAGTTGCATTAACGTTAACAAAGATCAATAAATACTGTATAGCTCATTGTTAGTTAATGTTATAATGCATTAACACTAGTTATAGTGGGACTTCATTGTAAAGTGTTACCAGGTCAAATAAAAGTAATTAAAAAATAGCGTACTAAACATATAATTTGTCTTGACTGTTCATAAAATGGGATGTTATAAAGTAATACAACACAAAACAATTTTCTAATTGTACTGTACAGCATTTACATTTTTTCCTCATATTTAGACATTTGTTTCATAATAAAAAAGGCAACACTTTACAATAAGGTTCCAATAGTTAACGTTAATTAATGCATTAACTAACAACACAATACATTTGTTACACGATTTATTAATCTTTGTTCATGATAGTTAGTAAAAATAGTTGTTAGTTCATGTTAGGTCAGGTCCATTAAATAATATTACCAGATATAACATTTGATTTTAATATTTTTTTTTAGTAAATGTTGAAATAAACATTAAGTAAGATTAATAAATGCGTAGCAAGTAGTTTTCATTATTCATGTAACCTAATGTAATTAACAAATGTTTGTAAAGTGTTTCCCATAAAACTAATAAAAAACTAAAATAAAAAACATCATAAAAACTAAAAATTATATGATCAGTAAGTCATGGCAACTTAAGTTTTTACATCACTTTAACTCATCAAAATAGTTTAGGCTTTTTATTAGTTATATGTGATTCAACTCAATTTTTTTAAAGTCAGTTTAATATAATTTAAGTTGCAATAACTTGTACAACCAAGCTGATTAAAATTGAAGGTGGTAACTGAACTTACGTTTTTTAAACAGGTAGAATTTTTTTCCAGTGTAATAAAAAATTTATTAAATAATTTTACATAAACACATAATTTGTCTAGACTGTGTTCCTAAAATGGGATGATGTTGAAATAATAAATACTATAAGACAAATCTGACTTATTTTCTAATGACTGTAAATATACAGCATACTTACAATTTTTGCTCCCCGTAAGAAGATGCATGCAGTCATATCTGTATTAGGATGAGCTGTCTGTTATTAGCGTGTGTCCTAAGCTGCTGATAAACAACCAAGGCATAAGTATGTATAGCATATGTGCATATCAGTTTATTCATAAGTTCATTATACATTAAATGCATTAAAGTAAATTAAAAGGTAAAAGTAAAAAGTATATTGTTTTGAACAGTGAACGACAATATTAAAATAATTGTAAAATATGCTTACCCTGTACTGTACTCAGTCTGGAGTGAAACTCATCAAATCTTTATCTTTATCTGTTGGTCCTTTCTTTTTTTCCAATCTTGTCACAGTGTTCGCTGACTCTGCCGGTTGACCTTCCTCCTCAGTCCGCCTGTGCCCTCTGATTGACTGGTTCGGCTCGTGAGGGCTTTTTGTATGGTGTATGAAAGTGACCGGGGGAGGGGTCATACTCACATCAGTTTGAAGGCTGATATGATCAACAATCAGACTCAGACAGGAAATAAAGTGAATTAACTGCTCTACTTACCTTGATTTTTCTATAAAAATAAAAATCCTGTTCAATTAATTTAATAAGGTACACTGTAAAAAAGGTCATTTTTACAGAAAAAACACTGGCAGCTGTAGTTGCCAGAATAATTCAGCAACAGAACAACATGTAAATTTTACAGTTTAAAAGTGAAATTTACAAATATATATATAAATACTAATAATTAGAAGGTGCACACAGTGGCATGCACACAAAACACTATCATGGTAACATACACAACACTGAAATAATGCAATAAACATTCATTTAACAACAGGTAACAAAAAAACCACGAAGAAACATAAATAAAATGTGAAGTGTCACACGGGGAATTCTGGGAATGTCAATTTTACGGCTTTTCACAGTAAATTATAAGATATTTGTTGTTTTTAACCAAGAAAATAACATAAGTGGTAAAATAAGTGTACATGATTAATTAAAGTTCAATCATAAACTATGAAATTATGAATATACAGTTGACCAGGTGTCACGGTAGCGTGTAGTAAATCCAAAAGACGAGATGTGTGACACAGAATGAGCGAATAAAGATACTTTTAATAAACACCAAGAACATGAAACAAACTACACATAAACATTGACGATGCAGAACAATGAACTAAGGAAAACAGTGGGCTTAAATACACTAATGATAATCAAAGAAACAAAGAAGAGGTGTGCGCTAATCAGAAAGCATGGGAACAAACTACGAACTAGAACTCAGGCAAAAGCGTGACAGGGAAAAACATGAACTGGAAACTTTTACACAACAAAGACATACTAAAAATGGAAAAGTCTTTCCTTCGCGTTTTTTTGCGTACACATAACAATGTTGTCAAAATGATCCCTTATTCACACGGATCCGCAAAAACGACTAAAAATGATGTGTTATGCTGCCAGGCCAGTAGATGGCGATGTCACTTTGTAAAAGTAGTTGAAGTAAGTTGAAAACAGTGTCTTGTAAACGGCCCTTAAACAGAACATGACAAAGAAACTAAGGGGCCGTTTACATGACATCGATTTCAAATAAAAATTGAAAACCTTTTTATGCGTTTTGGCCTCTCATTTACATGACAATGTCATTTTGGGTGCCTCAAAATGCAAACTTTTGAAAACGGGTTTCAAAGTGCACGTTTTTAAAAACAATACCGTTATCGTCTCCGTGCAAACTACAAAACCGCAAATTTGTAAAAAGTTCAGTCTATAGGCACATAGTGTTTCTTTACAAATACAATTTTCACACTTGAAATAGTTAACCCTGGGTCATTCTAAACCCCGGGTAAACAGAATCCTGGGTTATCTTGCTTCACGTTTCACACTGCTCATAATTTACCCGGGGTTAACAATTAATCTTGGGTATTGGGTTAACACTGCAATAGCGGTGCTAACTCTGCTCCGGAGCAGGGTTTCATAACCTTGGGTAAAAAGCGGTGCTAACCCCACTTCTAAATTACAAGTGTGAAACGCTCCTTTACCCGGGGTTAAAAGCGGTGTTTAGAACGATGATAACCCAGGGTTTAGCGCAGTGTGAAAAGCCCTAAAGTGACATCGCCAACTACTGGCCTGGCAACATACAACGGTTTTTAGTTGTTTATGCGGATGCATGTGAACAGAAATCATTTTGACAACGTTGTCATCTGTTCGCGAAAAACGCAAAGGAAAAACTTTTCTGTTTTAGCACATCGTTGTTGTGTAAACAATAAATAAATAAATAAATAAATACAACCATCAGGTAACACATGAATATGACAGTAAAATAATGAAGTAAACATTAACTACACAAAACAAATTTTTTTTTTTTTTTTTTTTTTTACAATATTTTATAGTAAAATTACATCTCTTTAAATTTAATATAATCTTTCACTGTATATGGTAACCAATGAACAGGTTGTTTATATTTTATGAACATTAAACTTTACATCCTAAAAATAATCAACCTTTTTATTATTATTATTATTTAAACTTTTTTGTAGCTTACTATTTTTGCATAATCTGTGCTTTTCAAACATCACACAGAAATGAGGTTATGGCAAATATGTAGTATTCAAATATAATATCCATAATTTTATAATTGTAAAATTGTAGAATTTGAGAAAGGTTTAATTTCTTACACGTATATGTGTTTGGTGGTATATTTCATTTGCATCTTCCACATTAACATTACAAGCATTATAAGATAAGATCTGACCGATTAATCTGAAGAGATCCTCTTCTGATTGCACATTCATATTATTTCCACAAACTGCAAACAGACAAATAGGGATTAAATGAAACACCCCTGCTGTTTCTACAAGAGCGTTAATTCATGGCATCATGGCATATGGTAAATCCTTTTCCACGAACTGTTCACAGGAATTTCTCAGAAAATGTCACTTTTCAGAACTGTCCTAGAGCTTTATGGTGTGCACATCACACGATTGTCTACATACTGCATAACATTACAGTTATCAGAATGATTTAATACACAATGTGATGCTCATGTGCTAATATAAATCTATAGATCATATAAAACAAGACTAGAGATGCTAGAGCACACGTGAATGTCATTAACCGTCTTTATTGCACTCATTTGTCCTTACCGTCATTGTTGTTCCACAAACATATTACATTTATCTCTTTACCTTGTCGCTGTTACATAAATGTATGGTTTCATCGTACAAATCATATCCAAATTTCCCAAATCTGTTTGCATAAGGGATTAAGTCTGAAGCGTCGGCCTTGGGCAACTTAATACAGATTTTATTATTATTTATTTATTTTCCTCTGTATTTTGTTTTTGGAGGAGGGGAGTGATGCCAGAAAAGGTTACATAAGGGACAGCGTCAAGGAGAAACTGAGGAGCGAGAGGCTGATATTCATGGTGACCCAGGATGAAGTTCAAAGAGAAGGTGAGGAGATGAGAATATCTAAAAGCGAGGATAAGAAGGATGAAAGGCATCACATTTCATAAACGGATAAACAGATCAGAGACAGATGGGCCGATTCATGTTAAGGTCCTGCTTTAATGGCATCCAAAAGCACTTTATATTTTTTTAAAAGGCATTTTATTAATTATAGCTATAATAAAGTGTATAATAAATATAATAAAATATATGTGTAATCTTTTTTGTCATGATGTTTTCATACTTCATAGACAAGTGTTAAATCTTGTTTCTCGTCATGTCTTGCAGATCAGTTTCTTTATCCAACTTCTTCCAATAAGAAAGACGTTTAAAACATTTTCATGTCAGCACCCTCTGCTTTGACAGTCATCTCTAAACTGTCATATTTATCATTTAACTTGTGTTTATTATTTTTAGGCATGTTGCCTTTTCACTATATTTGTTGGGAATTGGAAACAAAAATCTAACAGGTCCACTGTACTCGTACTTGGATGTTTGTTAAAAAAAACTACTAGATTATTATTATCCAAACTCAAGTAAAATATCATATATCTATTATGAAAATTAAAGGTGCAATATGTAAGATTTTCTGTCCGCTAGAGGTCGCTAGAGGCCTATTCAAAACAAAAGCGTAGCTTGATGACGCCAAGTTTTAGCGCAGAATCTTGGGACATGTGGTCTTCACCTCACAGCCGGTGGAAAAGAATTGGGATAGCACTCGGGAAGAAATCATGTTCATAGATGCAATTATTAAAGTTACTGTAGTATGAAGCAGAGCAGGACCGAGTGTTGTGGGAGCTGAACGAGGCCGCTGGAGCGATTGCGCAACACACGCCGCGAGCAGCGGAACTTTTATTATGCCACAGTTGCCGGCGCCACTTCTGCTTTTCCAGTCATGAGAATGAGGTAACACAGCTCTGTTTATTATATTAGATACATTTGAGTGTGTTCGCTCGGCGGCTGCTGTGAGACTCTTGTTGCACACTGCAGTAAGCTAGATCGATTTTAGAATATCATATTAAATGCTGGATGGCTTGTGTTGATAGATGGCATGCAATTAATTTTAAAACGTATTGTATGATGGAGAAAATGCTGTATTACTGTTACTAAAAATAAAGCTGCATCTGATTATGCTATGTTAGCTACTTCACAAAATAGTGTTTTTCTCTGAGGCATGGTAAAGCATGGTACTCGCAAAAAATCAAGAAAATTAGATTTAAACAATAAGACTAAACGTGTTGAGCTATATAACAATAATTAGTTTTCTGTCTATAAATGTAACTAAACAGTTGTTCCCTTGTCTATTAAAACATGTAAATATTAAAGCGTCTTTGGTGTTTCCATGGTTTCTACAAAATAAAACCAGAAACCGAGGGTAACGCAGGTATGACGCAATTGACAGGTGACTCCTCACACATCCCGGAGCCTTGGTTAAAATTGCAATTTTCTCACGATTTACAAATCGTTGGAAACATTTGGGATATTGTAAGTACTCAAGTGAACAAAATATATAACACCGGCCTAGTGGTTTTTGGATATTTTACTGCAAAATTCTAACATATTGCACCTTTAACCATGCAAAAAAAAAAAAAAAAAAGGTTAATATAGTTAAACCATGGTAACCACAAATTAACCATGGTTTTGCTACACTAACTATGGTTAGTTTAACCATGGCAAGTAAAACTGTAGTAAAACTGTGGTTATACAGATTGGTAATCAATCCGCCAAAAAAAACATGGTAATTACACTTTTACTATAATAAAACCATTGTTAATTTACAGCGGTACATTTTGGTCCAGTGGTACTTTGGTGTATACACTAATGTGTATTTTACTATGAGTGTATAATTCTCAAAAAATTGCTAATTTTGTTTATTCATTCTCAGAAATAACTGATACAAAAGCTGTCACTGATAATAATTACAATACCTAACAGCTGAGTAGTAACAAATAAAAGTAATGTGACACTTATGATACTGTATTATTGATGTGAAACCTATTGTACTTTACCATTAATTATTTTGAAGCATTACTTTGATGTGACATGGGTTTAAAATAGCATGTCTATACACAAAAATAGTATTGTTTTCCTGTAGATAAATGCTGTCCTATATGCATTTCATCTATGAATTTATGAATACAGAATCCATTTACGTTGACTAATAGGGACTTTGCCTTCTCATTTCATTCTTCAACACGCCACTAAAAGCAGGCTTTGTCTGTGTGTGGAGTCTGTACTGTAATGAAATGCGTATTTAGAGAACATTAGAAAACCCTTAATTTGCACTTCACCCGCACTTCCGGTTTCCGGTCGGCTCCCGCCCCGCTCCGCCATCATGAAGTCCTGAACAAAAAGCGAATGAGACAGGAAAAGAAAAACAGGGACGGACCTATCGATGACAGAAAGAGGCAAATTGAACGCATGACACCGACGGCATGACAAAAAATGATAAAAATACGCGCGGCAGAGGCGGAATATCGGACTGTGATTTAAAGTGCTCGTCTGTTGTGCTTGACAATCAGCTGATTGAGTCCGTTAACGGTTAACAGCAGTATTATCCATTTTAATACATATGATCGGACTGATTACCGGCCGCTGATCGCGATCATTACGTTAGAAATCGATGGATCGCTATTCAAATCCATCGCTTTTTGTGAAGTGAGAACGGAGAAGAAGAGGCCAGATTTTCCTCTGCAGGCCGGGAGCTAGCTGACTCTAGCTAGCTACAGTGGATCCCATAAACCACGGTAGGACAGACTCGTATAAATCATTTAATGCAGGGCTGGATGACATGCGTGGCGTGGAATATCGCTAAATTGATTTCTGTTGTCTAAATGTTATTTGGACCGCTGCAGCTGTTTTTGCAATGCATTCGATGTGTTTTGGGTAATTGCATTCATATGTTTGCACAATATTCGCTCAGCTGCATCGCTTCATCTTCCTTTTGCTCATTCAAGTGATTGTGCAACATAATATATTATTTAACCTTGTTAAGCCTGACATATAACTTAGAAATTATTTTTAATGGATCAGTTTATTGAACCTTTAAACAAAATATAAAAGAAAATCCAAAAAAAGGTGTGCATATGTTTTGTCATATTTTATACATGAGGCTTTTTATGGCACATATAGTGAAAATATGAAGCTCATACTGGGGGAGGGGGAAAAAACACCCCAGTTTTATTCAGAGGACCAAATTGAGAAATAATATGCAATTTGGTGCAGATGTTATGAATATTACCAAAAAGTAAGATGAAATTCTGATAGCTTGTGATGTAAATCAATGAAGTCTTTATACAGTAAAGTATATTATACATTGCTTGAATAAAATTCATATAAATATCAGTTGTCACTCTTTATCTCCCAAAAATAAGTCTTATTAAGATGATATTTAAGTACTTACGTTTATGATCAAAACTCTGTAATGCAAAATGCAATGCAATACAGTCAGTGATGATAGAAAGATGACCAAATAAACATTTCTCAAAAGCCAAATGTTCATCTTGAAATATAACAATTTAAATGTTAATCTTAAAAAAGTTAATCTATATTAATTTCTAAGGCCTCTATATTATCAGCATGATCAAAACTTTGCAGAAAAATAGTTGTACACAATCTATTACATACCTTCTGATTGTAAAAAAAAATGTCCCCCTTTAGGTCGTGATTCACGTCTTTTTGCTGTGAAATTCCTAAAGATTTTTCAAGTAAATGTAAGAAACTTTTAAATTGAATTAATCTTACATTTACTTGAACTCTTTGAAGATTTCACAGCAAAAAGACACGTGAACCACGACCTGAAGGGGGATGTTTTTTTCTAATCAGACGACAGAAGAGATTGAGTAGATGGTGTACAACTTTTTTTCTGCAAAGTTTTGATTATGTTGATAATTCAGAGGCCTTAGAAATTCATGTATCAAATATGCTAGTAGGCATTAAAATGTTAACATTGAAGTCGCACAAGATTGACTGAAAGAGTCCTGTTATGTATATATGAGTTCCTTCTTCTCACACATTGTGTATTCTCAGATTTCATCTGCTATTTCTCTTTCCAGGTGAATGTTTTTGCATGCGTGTTAAACACTCCTAATCTTAACATGAACATGACTCAGACCGTCATGGAGAAGTGTGAGTCTGAATTGTGAGTCAGGTGTCTGGTCCAGCATCCTGCTTTTGAATGCTCTTATGTGATGCATAATCAAGCACAATTATTCATATGCAATCATTTCAATTGTGGATGGTTCAGATCATCACCCTATTTTAGTTGTTCTTATATAATGCACTCTGTTGCATCTCATTATATAGTGGTGTTTGACTGTTCGTGAACCCTTAAGAGTTCTATGCATAAATCTGACCTACATTGAGACAAGATCATCTAAGCTGTATAACTAGATACATAAAATCCAATTAAATAAATAGCACAAAAAACACAGTATATTTTCACTTAAACTGGGAGGTTTGAACCCATTAGCTTGAAGAATTTTGGCTCATTTGGTTTCAACTTTGTGATGTTGATGGGTTTACATGCAAGTTCTGATTTCTTCAGGTCTTTTCACAACATTTCTATTGGGTTAAGATCAGAACTTTGCCTTATCCATTCCAAAACGTTATATTTCTTCTGCATCGTCTCGCAGGACTTAGTTTTTAGACACCTTGACATTCTCCTGCAGAAGTTGATGGCAAATCAGTCCCGGTAAAGATATGGATGAGGTTCCTTTTACATATAAAACAGAAAGTACTATTTTGGACTCATCTGCCCACAAACAATTCTTCTAATAGTCTTCTGGCTCGTCTACATGGTTTTCAGCAAACTTTAGACTGGCAACAGTGTTCCTCTTGGAGAGCAGTGGTTTTGGCTCTTTCTATTCTGCCAAGCACACTAATGATGCAAGAGAGGCCTGTTTTGTGACCTCCTGGAATATTATATTGCTCCTGGACTGATTTTATCCGTTTGTACACTCTTTGGATCGGAGGACACCTGATTCTTTCATATAATGGACTTTTGAAAATGTTTCAAGAAACTTTCAGAGATTTATGGGTTTATGTTCTTTCTGTAAGGCAGGGCTGCAAAACTTCATTTAGAATTAATCTTATTAGTTTTCAATTACTCCACTGACCTCAACTAATAATCTAGTGCTTCACATACTTTATACAGCAAATATGGTAGATCATTTTGTTCAATACACAAGTTAATAAATGCAAAGTTAAAAAATGCAATGATTTTGTGAATCTGATTTACAAGTTCTTGATTCGATTTGATATTGATTTGGATGTATCCCAGGTAGATTTGTCAAAAGTACAGACTTCGGTACCAATCGGTACTGAAATTTAAAAAATGTGACGCTTTGAGCGTTGTTGAGTGGATTCGTAAACACCTCTGATTGGCCATTGTGTTCGTGGCTCATCGGATATGTCTGTGATTGGCTACAATGATCAACGCACTGGAGCATTTGAAAGCACATGGAAGTGTTTGTATTTAAAAGTGGGAACGGGAGCATTTGAAAGCATGTGTCTATCAGCGGACTGGTCTGCGATAGATGCCTGCTTTCAAATGCTCCCTTGTGTATCTGTGTAAGCGCTCGGTGAAGAGCGTCATTGATGACTATTTACAACGTTTTTGAAGCATTGATCATTGAAGCCAATCACAGACATATACAATGAGCCATGAACACCACTGCCAATCAGAGGTGTTTACGAATCCGCTCAACAATGCTCAAAGCATCACATTTTTAAAATTTCAGTACCAACACGATACCAAAGTCGGTACTTTAATCTCTAATCTCAGGTGCAGTATATTAAAAATATAAACATTGAAATGGTGGCTGTCAACTTCTGTCATGACAGATTTATTCAAACATGCATTAAATGAGGCATCACTAACATAACATATGTAATATAGTTCATATATTTAGCAAAATGCTCCTCTCAAAAGTTTTCTTCTTTAAAACAGCTTGTAAATGGAATGTCACTTATCTCATGAAAGCCATTCAATGTCCAAATATTGTTAGTTAGCAAGAATTTATGTATGTTGAAACATACATGTTGAAACGCTGAGCGATTACATGTGACATGATACATTTCAGTCATTTGTAATGTATCTTTCAACATACCTTCTTATCTTCCTTCACCTTTATTTAGTGCTAGTAGAAAGAGGAAGATGATTATTGATTCACATGTGATCTGAGCTGCTGCTTGAACTGAAGCGCTCTGTTACGCCACATTGAGAGCTGCGAAACGGTATTTATAGTTTGAATATCGTGGTAAACTGACTGAATTTGAAAGCTGAGACTTTTTTTTTATATCAAAAGTAACAGCTTATTGGATGGTAGGCATGCTATAAATAATGTTTTGTTCATGAACCCATCAACAGAAAACAGCATAGACTAATTAGGATTTAAGAATCGATATGTTCATCAACAGAATGAAGATAGATTAAAATGAATCAATATTGTCAACCCTGCCCTACCAGAGTTACAGGACCTGGATAAAGATAACAATGTATTAAAAATAAAGAACATTCTTAAGGGTTTCTAGCTTTGTTTAATTTTGATCAGATGCCCATTCTGGTCCATATTTGGAAAGAGCACTTTTGATATGTTGAATGTTTCTATTATTGGTTGTTGGAATGAATTATTCATAATTTGTTGTAGAAATATAGGCCTGTCCCCTTTTTATCAGCGTCAACCCTGAGCTGTATCCTGGATTCTTGAGTTGTTTGCTGTATGTAGGGTAGATGCTTTATAGCTGATTTGTCCTGTTCAGTTTGTCATAGTTGTATTTTAGATTTTTCCAGTCTGATGTTGTTGCCTCCGATGTTAATGTGCAAACTCCCTTTTGTTTGTGTGTATGAAGGCGCTGGCCATGCCGTCGAGTGCGCGGGCTGGGAGCCTCAAGGACCCGGAGGTGGCGGAACTTTTTTACAAGGAGGATCCTGAGAAACTCTTCACAGACCTGCGTGAGATCGGCCATGGCAGCTTTGGAGCCGTCTACTTTGTAAGTGGCCATTAGGACATTCAGAGCTGTAGCACAGTTCAGTGAACTGAGATGAAATGACTATCTGTGCTTCTCTTCCCCACTCCTCATGTGTTTCTGCTTTTCTTTGCCCGCTTCCTATAGGCCCATGACATCCGCACCAATGAGGTGGTGGCCATCAAGAAAATGTCCTACAGTGGCAAGCAATCTAATGAGGTGAACAGAGACACACCAACACACAGTGTTCCTGTATTTTTGGTTAAGCAAAGCAGTGCGACTTGGCTAGAATCAATCTGCAAGAAATCTCGAACATCATGCAGGTGGCTTTATGTAAGAGCAAGATGATGGCTCCGTTCCAAAACCTATTGAGCTGCCTACCTGGGAAGCATTTTTAGGCATCTGACACAAAGGATGTTTTAAAGTGTTGGCAGAATCATTATACTGCCTTCAGTTTTGATGTGAACTCTTTGTGTATGTGCACAGCCGAACACATAGCCTTTCAATGTGTGGGTGAATACAGGCGGTCGACGCATGCGCACTAGAAAATTTCATCCTTGTCCAGTGTCTGTGATATTTTTCTCCAGAAGTTGAGTAATAAAAAAATTGCATGCATTTCATAAACCCCTCACACAAGCACTCGTCAATGCAGGCATCTGATGTTGTTGCCGTCCCTGGTAGTTTGTTGTTTGTTGCGTCTCATGTTTCTTTCCTGACTATGAAATAACAGGCTGAGGCAGTGTTTCCACAAAAAAAGCATACGGAGTATGCATGGTTAGGAAGAAAGGAGAAATGTCAGCAACATTGTTGTTGCGTTAGCTTAGCTACTTGCTAACAGGAAACTCCATTGTAATCAATAGAGTTTAACAGTCTGTTCTGGAAGTAAAAATCCCATTCTTTTTCTCTATAGGAAAAATTATTTTTAAAGGGGACGTATCATGAAAATTTGACTTTTTCTGTGTTTAAGTGCTATAATCGGGTCCCCGGTGCATCTACCAACCCAGAAAAAGTGAAAAGGACAACCCAGTAACTTTGTTTTGGCAAGCCTTTCTCTGCAAGCATGTGAAAAAATCGAGCCGCTCAAATTTCGCTCCCCTTGTGACCTAGGAAGTGGATCTTATTATAACATTACTGCCCCTTAATCTTCACGTTTCCACTCACTGCGCCATCATTTTGCTTTTGCAAGCGAAAACGGTGTACCAGTTCTAAGGCCATGGCAAATGTTCAAGCAAAGCATGCTAACTGTTCTGTTGTTGGCTGCACAGACAAGCACAGAACACTATTTAGAGTCTCGTTAGCTTGGATAGCCTGCAAGTTGACCCTGGCAAGCTCGATTGCTAAAAAAGGAGCGTTACTGTCCAAGTGATATTTTTGGGAAAAAATATTAGACCATTCACAGCGTTTGATAGCAATCATAAATGTTAGCCTGGTGTGTATGGCTCTGTTTGGCAAACAGGTATGCTGTATAGTGGGTGTCCATACAGGTTTTGCACAAAAGATGCACATGCTAGTCGATGAGTTGAATCAACTCCACAGCAACTACATAAATTTATCCACTAACCGTTCAGAAACGTCCAGTTTCATTCTAAAAGTTGTAACTTCTTCCTGAGTCTCTCCATCAGTGTCGACTCCGGTTTGAACAATGTAAGGCTGAACACCGTTACTGACAATCCTCATTTTGGCTGCGTGAGATTCTCCAGTTTTGTTGTTGTTGAACAACAGAAGCACAAGCTGTTAAAGCTCCGCCCTCTTCTGGAAAAAGGGGGCCGGGAGCAGCAGCTCATTTGCATTTAAAGGGACACACACAAAAATGACGTGTTTTTGCTCACACCCAAATAGGGGCAAATTTGACAAGCTATAATAAATGATCTGTGGGGTATTTTGAGCTGAAACTTCACAGACACATTCTGGGGACACCAGAGACTTATATTACATCTTGTGAAAAGGTCCCCTTTAATGGTAACTTATAAACCTTTAAACGATGTGGTTAATTGATGGTATATGCTTTTGTTGAAGCCATCAGTCTGCATTATTTCAACTTATTTTTAAAGTAATTGTTTAACAACAGAATTCCTGGTGAAAAAAATACATTACCCATGATTCTGCAATGAAATCTCCACTAATCAGAGAATCAAAACAAGCAAATTGTGCCAGATGATGTCTTTATATTTCTCCAGCATTTTTAATTTGATTGTCATTTTCAATGCTTCATGGGATTGTATTTCTTTCCTTGTACTGTTTATAATTTTTACTTTAAGTTTGTAATGTTGTGATTCTCCTTGTAGCTGGATGGTTTGGTCCATGGCCATATAACTATTAAACGAAGACTCTCTAGAAGAATCTCAATTGGAAAAAGTCCAGAAACAAGGCCACTAAAAAAGTGGCTGGGCGCTGTTGAACTCTGAGTTGAGAGTTGTTGCCCATATAGAGCGTTCCAAATCGCTCTCTTATGAGGTTACAGTTAGGAAGCTGTCTATGTGGCACTAGACAGGAAGGCAGTTCATATGTGGCCATAAAATACTGTTTTTTTTGTATTGACCGGCTTGTTACCAAGTTCTGTTCTTTGCGAGCCCCAGCACTGCATTCAAATTATGTAAATCACACAGCATCTCTCTGGCCGAAATAGACGGTTGTGCCATTTAAACAGTAGAAACTACTCCCTTCGCTGTGCCGCAGAACACTTGAACGCCAAGTGCCACGCTACGCCTCATTTACAATCTCACCACAATACCACACAACATTTGAAAGAACACACTTTCGACTGTTTCACACAATCACATAGATCAGAAATTTGAACTGAAGGGGGGCAGAAGCTGACGTTGAATAGTCCCTTGATTGTTTCATTGTTCTCTCGTTCCTGCTGTAGAAATGGCAGGATATCATCAAAGAGGTGAAGTTCCTTCAAAAGCTGCGACACCCCAACACGGTGGAGTATAGAGGCTGCTACCTGCGCGAACACACAGCATGGGTGAGTGTTTCTGTGTGTGGGAGGGAGGCTGAACGCTGTTCAAAAGCCTTGTTCAGGAAGAGAATGTACTGACCCGCTAACACTGTTTCCATTTACTACAATAGCAGCCCTAAATGCACCACTTGTCGCTTGCTAACAGCAATTATGCCTTTTCTTTATCTCCACCTTTCTCTTTTCTGTGTCTACCACTCATTGATCTTCCTGTCCTACTTTTCTTGTAGCTGGTGATGGAATACTGTTTGGGCTCTGCCTCGGATCTGCTGGAAGGTGAGTGAATTGTTTTAGGGGGCATGTGGATGTTTACAGCTGATGCGGAAGTGTAAAAACGTCCTTGGTCAAGAAGTTTGCAGAAACAAAAAACAGGATCCCGCTTTTTTCTTCCCCTTTCCCAGTGCACAAGAAACCACTACAGGAAGTGGAGATAGCAGCAATTACTCATGGTGCATTGCAGGGCTTGGTATACCTCCACTCGCACAACATGATTCACAGGTACAGAGCAGCTTGTATCCCCTTTTTTTTAAAAAAAAAAAAAAAGCATTATGCAGATTAGGGGTGTGCGATATGTATTGTCTATGACGGGTTGTCCAATCCTGCTCCTGGAGAGCCACTGTCCTGTAGAGTTTAGCTCCAACCCCAATTAAACACACCTGAACCAGCTAATCAAGGTCTTACTAGGCATACTAGAAACTTCCAGGCAGGTGTGTTGAGGCAAGTTGGAGCTAAACTCTGCAGGACAGTGGCCTTATAGGACTGAGTTTGGACACACCTGGTGTACGATAATATAATTGTTGTTTTAAGGATGTGGAAGCTGACATTTTCGAGCATGTCACTCACTTTACAAAAAACAAACAACACACCTTGAGTGCACACTTTCACTGTGTGATGTAGCCTAGTAGAATGACTCCCAAATTCAAGATATGTGGGCAAAAATTAGTTTTTGTTATATTTCTATATGATTTAGTTAACAGGGCTCAAAATTAACTTTTTTACTTATCACTGGTGCTCCCAACTTCAAAAATTTAGGAGCTCCAGCAAAAATTGAGGAGCACCCACCGAAAACTAAGGAACACACACCACAACAGATTTCTTTTATTTCATTTTTTTTTAGAGAGAGATGAAAACTCAACTTTTTTTTTTTTTTTTTTTTTTTAAACAAGCAAATGGGCCAATTCCAATACTGACAAAATCCCTGAAAATATCTCGATATAATTTGTCACTATCGCACACCCCTAACGCAAACACATTCTGATATATTGCCTTAATGATCCGGTTTTGTGATTCAAAGAAGAAATGTTTCTTCCTTTTATAGGGATGTGAAAGCAGGTAACATCTTACTGACAGAGCCTGGCCAGGTCAAACTGGGAGACTTTGGCTCTGCCTCCATTGTTGCACCTGCCAACTCCTTTGTGGGCACACCTTACTGGTACAAAAGCACTTCCCATTAATTACAATGCCTTCATCAACATATTTCTCATAAATATACTTGTCATACTTGCATATTAAATTGTTGCAACTAATGAAATGATTTGGTCAATTATTGTCAGGACAGTTATGACTAAGTTGTGCTTTGTTTCCAGGATGGCTCCAGAGGTAATCCTCGCTATGGATGAAGGGCAGTATGATGGGAAGGTTGACGTGTGGTCACTCGGCATTACCTGCATAGAGCTTGGTGAGTCATCTGATGTACAAGAGAACACCCATCTGTTGTATGTTGAAAGTAAACACAGTATCAGTACATCTCTGGCGTGAAAATGTACCATTTCTATGTTCGACATATTTCACATTTGTGGCTTGCTATTGCTTACCACAGACAAAATATTAAAGAGGCCATTTTATGTCTTGATGTTGTTTTTGGGCTCTACTAGAATAGGTTTTATTTTCCACGTATTTGACATTGTTGCAGCTCCTTTTTTCCCAGTCTGTCAGTAATGCTCTGTTTAGTTCCTGTCTCTATGAAGCCCCTCCTTCCAAAAAGCGCAATGTGCTCTGATTGGTCGGCTGGACCAGTATGTTGTGATTGGTCAACCGCTTTGAGAGTGTTTGGGAAATGTCACGCCTCTTACCATAACCACGAGTTTCAACACAATACTAACTCAACTAGGCCCTGCCCCTTTATTCTGTGTATGCAAATTATTATTAGGGAATTATTAAGACTACAAAACTCAAGACTACAATGAAGGCATTTCAGGGAGTTCAGAAACATTGTTATTGATATAGAGAATAACTCCTGCTGGAGGGACTTTGTGCTTTGTAACTTTGCAGACCTTTTTCATACTCAAACAGCAACATTATACACTAAAGAAAGTTGGAAATAGGTCCTAATGGGCATAACAGGTCCTCTTTAAATTAATGTTTACAGTAATATACTTATAATGGATGCCTTGCAGCTAACTGCTTACTTGTTTCTTTTTTCTCTATTGTAGCAGAGAGAAAGCCTCCCTTGTTTAACATGAATGCTATGAGTGCCTTATACCACATCGCCCAGAACGAGAGCCCAGTCCTGCAGTCCAATCACTGGTAGGGAACCAGAAAATCCTCATGCACACTGTCAAAGATCTTCTTGCTTTTTACATGTTTCCATGGCAGCGCTGTATTGATATTCCTCAAACATTCTGAACAGGGAAGCCTAAAACCATTTTCCATTCTACAGCAAAAAATATGCTGTTACTTTTATTTAAAATGCTAGATAATAATATTATTTAATATACAAAATAATGTAGTTTATATGCAGTATATTATTGTGTATATACTGTATACAATAATATTGACGTGTAGCCTTCAAATAAAACATGTAATTAAATAAATACTGACTTGTGAAAAATGAGAGCAGTGGAACTAGGGGTGAACTGAAATCTTAAATGATGATATGAGTGATTTAATTTCACAATAACGATATATATCACAATGATTATGTTTGGTGGAAATAAGGTCGTTACGATGCCTTTGAAGCTTCAAAGGTTAAACTGACAAGGCTTAAAAATACAACAGTATAATGACAAAATGACAAAACGTCACATGAGTGTTATCACAATAGATAACCCAAAACATATATCCGTTTATCTACCAGTTAATCGCGCTTACCCGCATATCACCCAGCCCTAAATAAAACAAAATCAATAGAACAAATTATTATATAAAATAAGACATTTTGACATCGAAGTGCATTTGATCGTTCGCATGTGTAGATGTCTCCCTGTGATGTGCAAATGCTCTGCAGAGAGCATGCACATGAATGTTTATAGGTGTTAGATCGCAGTCACCTGTCAGTCAGACAGTGCGCAGGTACCGAACTGAGTCATGCATATCAACTTGGTGCTTAAAGCATTAACACTATTCACTTTGTACCAAGTAGCTCTAACAGGATGTACCTTTTCATTTCCGCTACATTCACCTAACTAATTTGCATATTTTGTTTTCCAACCTCTCAGGTCGGATTATTTCCGTAACTTCGTAGACTCTTGTCTGCAGAAGATTGCCCAGGACAGACCTACCTCTGATGTGCTGCTTAAAGTAAAAGTCTTTTGAGGAGCTTCAAGACTGCTATTGTTACACTTTCTGAACATAATGCATTCCAGTAAAAGCTGTTTCGAAATAAACCTCTCTGCTTTGTTTCTCCAGCATCACTTCCTGTGCCGTGAGCGTCCAGTGACAGTGGTGATGGATCTGATAGCACGCACTAAAGATGCCGTGAGGGAGTTAGATAACCTGCAATACCGAAAGATGAAGAAGATCCTCTTCCAGGAAACACATAATGGGCCTGCCACCGAGGGGACAGAGGAGGAAGAGGTGGGATAACCTTTCAACTTGTTGTCAAATAGAAAAAAGGAACTTTGATTTTCAGAATTCCACACCTTTGAAAGAGTCATGCACTAACAGTTCGTCTGTTTACACTGCCCATAGAAGAGCTATATTTGGAAATATCGAATGTGCCAGTTGGTTGGTACGATAAATATGTCTGCCTTGGTGCCGTCCTCTCATCCAATTGTTAGATGGAACCAGAGAAGAATGTTTTAATAATAGACATAAACAATTTAGGGTTTGGTAAATTGTTTTGTCTATTCACTTGCGTTTCAGACGTTTGTCAGCTCATGTTTCAAACGTTTGGAGTTGGAGTCTTTTGTTCTTTTGCACCGTTCTGACCTTGAGTGTGCTTGAGTGATTTGTTTGTGACATAATGGCAAATTGACACTTTGATTTAGCTTGCCTTAAAGTCAATATGAACTCAAGAATGACCTTATTTGCTTTCAGAGCCTGCTATTGTTAAGAGTTTTTTTTCTTTGTAGTGTTTCTTCAAATGCAATAACTTGCTTTGCCTCTGAAATGGCTTTTCTTTTTTTGTTTTTGTATTTTTCAACCTTTATCTTATATAGACCTCTTTTCACAATCTAATCAATCAATGAATATTTTCTTTGTCTGTTTCACTCTGAAGTCCATCACATTACAGATGTAAAATGGGTTATGAACAGACTAGAGGTGTTAATCTTCAATTTGATTCAGAGGGTAACGAATCGATGCGTCACATTGCATCTTGTCCACCAGTTCTTTTATTAATAATGCACACACTTAAAACTTTCTAATTAGCTGTTTTCAAACAAAAGAGCATATCAAATTACATGACAACCTGTCTATTTTTTAAGTTACTCAGCAGTAAAATGTAAACACAAAACAAGTTCTTTGCTTATGAATAACAAGCAACTTTTTTATTAATACTCAAGAGTTCTTCATTTACAATAAAACAGTACAGCATATATGATAATTACATTTTTTTTAAAAATGTATTTTTTATGCATCAGTGTAGAATCGTTCACATCAGCTTTGTGATGCAACATGAAAACAATTATATCGCAAAGCTTTAGAACACACTTCATGTTGATTTTTAACCTTTCATAGCATCATATCAACTAACTTAGATCAAAGGCCAAAAGTCATGCAAGTTCTGAGATGGATAGTTCACCCAAAAATGAAAATTTCCATTATTTACTTTAATATCGAACAGTTGCTGGCCCCCATTGACTTCCATAGTATGGGAAAAAAATACTAAAGAAGTCAATGGGCCCGATCAACTGTTTGGTTACCGACATTCTTCAAAATATCTTTTGTGTTCAGCAGAAGAAAAAAATGCATACAGGTTTGGCAACTTGAGGGTGAGTAAATGATGACAGAATTTTTGTCATTTTTGGGTGAAGTATTTATTTAAAGGGTTAGTTCACCCAAAAATGAAAACTCTGTCATCATTTACTCACCCTCATGTCGTTCTAAACCTGTAAGACTTCGAAACAAAAATGAACGTATTTTAAAATGAAATCTGAGAGATTTCGGTCCCTCTTTTGACAGTCCACATTACCACTTTGATGCTTCGAAAAGTTCATAAAGAGATCGTAAAACTAATCCATGTGAATTGAGCGGTTTAGTCCAAATTCTCTGCGATACCTTCATTTGTGTTCCGAAGATGAACGAAAGTCTTACGGGTTTGGAATGACATAGGGGTCAGTAATTGATGACAGTTTTTTCATTTTTGGGTGAACTAACCATTTAATAGGATTGATCTGGCCCTGGGTTACATGTTTCAGTTAGATTCCAAGTTTTTTCTTTTACAAATGGCATTTCTGGGTGATTTTAACAATGGTTGTTGAAATCACAGAAGTTGGGGGAACCATCTCCTGCTGATATCATAGTTTCTGTTTTTGAATGCACTCTTGTATCTTGCAGGATGTAGAGCAGTATATGTTGCGGACGGGCACGGTGAACAGCATGGAGAGCTCCCATTCGTTGCCGTCTATGTCAATAAGTGCCAGCTCCCAGAGTTCTTCAGTGAACAGCCTTGCAGATGGTTCAGATGACAGCGGAGAGATGGCTATGATGCAGGAGGGTGAACATACCGTGACCTCCAACAGCTCAGTGCTGCACAAACCTCTGGTACGTGTCAATGGCTTTGTGTGAGCTGCTTGTGGTGAAACAACTAATCAATTTAATGCATCCTTGCTGAATTTAATTTGTTAATTTCTTTTTTTAAATCTTAATTACTCCAAAAATGTAAATGTTAGTGTATCACAGTTTAATAATTGTTACTTAAACAGCAAATCAGCATATTAGAATGATTTCTGAAGGATCATGTGACACTGAAGACTGGAGTTATGCTGATGCTGATACACACACATTTATTTTCATGATTTTTCCTTAATTTGTCCCTCTCTGTCCCCACACAGAACCATGATAACATCTATGACGACCCGTACCAGCCAGAGGTGGACTCCCAGCAGCAGGGCCCCTCTGGTGGTCGCCGACGTCGAGGACGGGACCACTTCGCCACAATCCGCACAGCCTCATTGGTGACCCGTCAGATCCAGGAGCACGAACAGGGCTCAGCACTGAGAGAGCAGATGTCCGGATACAAACGCATGAGGAGACAGCATCAGAAACAGCTGATGGCTCTGGAGAACAAGCTGAAGGCCGAGATGGATGAACATCAGCTTAGGCTTGACAAAGAACTGGAGACGCAGAGAAACAACTTCGGCAGTGAAGCAGACAAGCTTGGCAAGAAGCACCAGGCCATCCTGGAGAAAGAGGTGAGTGGAGGAAACCATGCTTGAAGGTTTCAGATCCCACCTTCTGAACTCAAGCCCCTAATCAACCAGTATATATTAGATAAATGGCAAGCAAAATGGGAAGATGTCAATACTTTAGCACTAACTTGTCTGTATAGCATATGTTTTTCATCTGTGTTTGATTATTTGTTCTTGTGTCATCATTTTCAGTCCTTCAATTAACGGGATTAAATAACTCAGCTGAAGGAAGAAGGTTTAATCTTTCTTCCTCAGTGTAGCTTATATAGCTATATGTTCAGGGGTGGGTTATCCAATAAGAAGTGTACATTACATCATATAGAAATGCTAAAGAAAAGAGAATAACCAGTCCATATATTGGAGCCTTCCGGAACATCCTTGACTTGTTGGCCCAACAATAAACCCACTGACCTTTTTCCCCTAAAGGAGCAACCTACCATCTCTGCCTTGCACACCTTCTGGGTGATGCCAAAAACAGATGTGACCATACAAAGAGAGATAGTGAGTGAAAGTCAGGCTGAGAGCCATTTTATTCTGACAATCTGCCCATTTAAATGTCATGAGACAACAGTGTTTATCATGACTTAATTTGTATCAAAAGTACAATTATCAAAGAATCTTTGATAGAGTTGTGTAAAATTGTTTAGTCTTTTTTCTAAATATAATTTTATAGTAT
This sequence comes from Mylopharyngodon piceus, assembly GCA_039654765.1. Classification (NCBI taxonomy): domain Eukaryota; kingdom Metazoa; phylum Chordata; class Actinopteri; order Cypriniformes; family Xenocyprididae; genus Mylopharyngodon; species Mylopharyngodon piceus. The sequence continues at coordinate 20,149,534 of CM077455.1, read as the reverse complement.
TTATAGTAGGGCTGCCCCCTAATAGTCGACTAACCATTAGTTGAGAAGAGGCTTAGTCGACCAAAATTGGTGTTAGTCGCGGAAAAAAAAAACTCCACAGGAAGTGGCAAAATCATGCAGTCTGTGACGGACAGATCGTTAACGGCAGGAAATCCAAACATTCGCCTATCATTCATCATTCATTGACCTCAAATATGGCTTATCACTTTTGTTTGTGTGGAGAGCGTTCTTGTATGACCAGTGCGATCATACTCTGTCATTTTTGGTCATACAGATAAGAATAATCCAACATTCGAAATTGTAAATGGTTTGCTATTATTTCTGTAAACTCACAATAACAACAAAACGTTGTGCTTTTGTAAAATAAAGAAAACAAACAGGATGCACTTTCTGCCGTCTCGGTCTCAAGTGAACTTGAGTGCGTTACAAAAATGAACCGAAACTCAGCGTATACTTGCCTCACAGACATGAGATATATATCTATGGAAGGCTTGAAATTCCTACTTTTAAATGAATACTATTCAAATGTAAAACAAATATTCTCAGATTATGTAATCCATATGAAAGCGTGTCCACTACTGCGGAGATTACGAGTCAGCATCGTCAACTTCATCTCTGCAGCCGAAAACACACAAAACACTAGTTTATCAATAAATTATTAAAATTTTCAGACCGTCTCCTTCTGTTTTTCACGCCACATTCATAATCATTACGTTTGCTGGTGCGTTGCTCTTTATGCGTGCGTTTGAACGCTGATTAGGCTATGTATTATATATATATATATATAGGCGATTAAAAGCTCATTATTATGATTTATATGGTTTATTAATATAAACGCGCGATTAGTCGACTAATTGCTTAAATGAATGACTACTAGTCGACTAGAGAAATCTTTAGTCAAGGGCAGCCCTAATTTATAGTTTGTTGAATGTTGTATCTGTATCTGCAATGTAATAGCCTGTGAAGATGATATGGCAATGAATTGAAATATGACAACTTTTCTTTACCCCTTAGACTAAGGGTGCTCTTACAGAAGAGAAGAAGTTTCAGCAGCATATCTTGGGCCAGCAGAAGAAGGAGTTGACTAGCTTGCTTGAGTCTCAGAAACGCCAGTACAGGCAGCGAAAAGAGCAACTTAAAGAGGTACGTCAGAATCTGATTTGGCTGTTTGGCTGTGGATTTGCTCAGATGTTGTGTTCAATGTTTTCACCCTGTGTGCAGGAGCTCAATGAGAACCAGTCCACGCCAAAGCGAGAGAAGCAGGAGTGGCTAGTTCAGCAGAAGGAGTGTCTCCAGCAACTCCAGGCAGAGGAAGAGGCGGGGTTACTACGCAGACAGAGGCAATATTATGAGTTGCAGTGTCGCCAGTACAAGAGGAAGATGCTGCTATCCCGCCACAACCTGGAGCAAGACCTGCTCAGAGAGGTACAGAACTAGCGAAATAATCTGCTGATATTTGGTCATTCGTGATTATCGTGATATTAAATTTTGCATTACTCTACTGTGACACGAATTGTTTCAGATGACCGCTTATTCACAAAGGACAAACTGGTATATTTGCTTCTCATGTTGTCAGTCACATGCAGTTTTCACAGTGGATTTTGTGAGGCTATGGTGGATGGTCCCCCGGAAGAAAATTTTTACATTTTAAAGTTAAATGCATCAATCTGAGTAAAATTAGCAGTAAAATTACAAAAGTTATGTCTTAATTTCTTCACTTGCAAGAGTTAATCCATCAAACTTTTATTTTGGCGAATGTGAAAATCAGGCGTATCTGCCGCACGTTCACAAATGCACGTTAAACTCGCAGTACATCAAGAGATGGAGTTCACTGCATTAACTGTGAAGCAAGACTCTGCAAACACTGGATGTGCTGATGCTGTGCTTCAGATTATATACTTAAATTAAATTAAATTAAATCATAGCCTTTTGATATTTGATAAGCACAATAAACCATTACAATTTTAGTTTGAGTAGCGCAAAAAGATATTTTTTAAATTGTGGCGGGCCATCACAATCTAGGTAATTACTGGGAAACACTGCACATATGGCCAATGTTCAACCAGTGTTATTTTAGTATCATTGATATATAAACACAAGCAAACAATTCAGTCAGATGTACAAAAGCAGCGCTCAAGTACATGATTTAAGTTAAATATAGCCTAAATATAAAGTTATGAAACTAAATTTTCCCCTTAACCAAAATCGATTTGCTCTGAAACAAGTAATAGATTAATAAGACCAAAGAGTGCCCATTTGATATCCCACAAATGAATTATATCTCATTTAACCACTATCTACATAAGAGCCATTGGCAAATTCCCAAAGGACTGGCCGAGATTAAGCTGTTTTCTATGTGTACATGAGTGCTGAATGTCTGCTGACGGCCTGGAGCTCAAATCTTCGAAAGTGTCTAATTAAATTGTAAAATGGGCACCATGTTTATATATGAGTCACATATTCGAGGTCTAAATAATGACATTCTCGGCTACAGTCGAGACAGTCGACGCAAGTGGAGTGATACAAACGGTGAAACAGCTTCAGTGCTGATACTGGGGGAATATTGCACTGCTCTCAGCCGATCAGATTCGAGAACAGAAAGAACTGTTGTTTATGTGTGTGTATATATGGTTTTAGCTTTAGTTAACGATAATGTTCAACACGGCAGTGAGTTTGATGATCATGGTCTGACGTAGATGCACTTCACAACCGCAAATTAATGTCTTCCGCACTGCCAACACTTTTCAAAGAGAGCTCTTAAACGACACCACTCCAATGAAAACCACTAATTAAATACCATGTACTCATTTATGCCTGACCACAGTTGCCTGATGCTTTTCTAACCACCATCCTCCATCTCTGCATCTTTCTTTCCATATACTTGTCTCAATGTAGGACCTGAACAAGAAACAGACTTTGAAGGACCTAGAGTGCGCCATGTTGCTTCGCCATCACGAGTCGACTCAGGAGCTGGAGTTCCGGCAGCTGGGTCTGGTGCAGCGCACACGGGCTGATCTGATCCGGACGCAGCACCAGACCGAGCTCACCAACCAGATGGAGTACAATAAACGGCGTGAACAAGAGCTTCGGCAAAAGCACGCCGTCGAAGTCCGCCAGCAGCCCAAGAGCCTGAGAGTGAGTGACTGTGACATCACTGAGAGTACAGAAGGGGAGGGGCCTCTCGGCGAGGGGGAGGATAATGTTGAAAGGGAGGAGCTTGAAGGTGAAGGGGTGGAGCCAAAGGAACAGCTAGAGGATGAAGGGATGAGAGATGGAGAAAAGATAGATGGGGATGAGAGGCAGCCAGTAGGTGCTGTTGAAGAGACAGCAGAGCAAGATGAGAGGGAAATAAAACTTCTTGAAGGAAATGACACTGAAGAGACATTTACTGACCAATGTGAAACAATAGACAGTGAAGGAAAAGTGGAAGATGCGGCAACGGCTGAAAATGCCAACGAAAGTGCAAAAGAACAAACTGAAATCCCGTTAGATGAACAGCAATATGTTGAGGGCAAAATTGACACTGATCCCAGACAAGTAGAAGGGCTTCCATGGGATGACGCTAGTGATTCAGAGTGTGAGGAAGAGGATAGAGGTGTGGCCGACGGCTGTCCGTCAGAGCTAATGCTCGCCCCTTCTTTTGAGCGCCGCCCTCTAGAGCGTGATGCAGACGAACTCTCTGAGTTCTACTTTCCGGATACGTTAGAGGAGCTGGAGCCTCCTCCCGTCTACACGCCTCCCTCTTCCCAACCTACCCTTCCATCGATCTTTTCTCACGCAATCTGCCTCGTTCTTTCGCTCTCGGCAGCCATGCAGCCATCTGTCTTCACCCTCCTTTTCCTTTCTGTCTTCCTGCTTTCCTTGCGCCGCTCGCCTCCTCTTCCATCGCTCGCTTCTATCCTTCTCTCTGGTGAGCTTGCCTTCCTGGCGCTCTTCTTTTCCTACCTATTCCTGCGTTCCTGCTGCTCTCTCTCATTTTCCACATACCTTTCACTAACATATTGGGGCTCAGGCCTGTTCAGTCTGGGTTTATCTTTAAGCTTAGGGCTTTATTACGTCCCCATAGCCTTGATCTCTGCATCCTTTCTTAGCTCGCCCTCACTTTTCCTGTCCCTTTACCTTGTGGTGGTCCTGGTCGTCCAGCCAGCCAGGGTCTTCCTCCAAAACACCCCACGCAAACTCAATCGCCTCTGGATGCGAGTTCTTTTTCGACTGCCAAAGCCACTTTTCACTGTGTGCCAGTCTCTTCTGGGTGGCCTGACCGAGCGCAGCCTCTACGACATGTTCCCTAAAGCCGGACGCAACTGGGGTGGGAGACAGTCCCGAATCCCTGTGCCTTTAAATAGCCTCCTTGCACAATATGAGGCCAAAAGCAAACACTCTGTCCTGTTTGCACGGTTCCTGCTTTTGGGACGCCGGTTTGTCCGGCGACCTCTCGGCACTCTGACAGACCTGGCTAACTCCGTGGTGTTGCGCTTAGCCAAGCGTGTGCTGAAGGAACTGCCGCAGAATTACCTGAAACGGCTGCAGGCCTTCGGGTTGCTGCGAAGGGAGAGACCCAGCAAGTTGCCGATTCTTCTGCCTAGAGCCGTGAGGGAACAGAGGCGAAGGATGAGGGAGAGGCGAGAGAAGGAGAGGAGGAGAAGGGAAGAGAGAGAGAGGATGTACAGGGAAGAGGGGAGGTGGGAGAGTGTGTTGAGGAGAACCGCCTCAGGGAGGAGTTTGAGAGGAAAGATAGTGCCTTGGAGATAGATTGAGATGGAAGAAGGCAGGTATGTGAGTGTGCACTTGCCATTTATCCATCATTGTTCGTTTTTCTTTCTGATCTTATGGCTGATTTATTTTAGTCCCTTTGCTCACATGCACTCCTTTTTGTGCCTGATTTTACAGGGTAGTACTCGGTTAAAGGATTAGTTCAGAATTAAAATTTCCTGATAATTTACTCACCCCCATGTCATCCAAGATGTTTCTTTCTTTCTTCAGTCGAAAAGAAATTGAGGTTTTTGAGGACAACATTCCAGGATTTTTCTTCATATAGTGGACTTCAACAGCTACCAACGGGTTGAAGGTCCAAATTGCAGTTTCAAAGCAGCTTCAAAGGGCTCTACACGATCCCAGACGAGGAATAAGGGTCTTATCTAGTGAAACGATCAGTCATTTTCTAAAAAAAAATATATATATAATGTGTGTGTGTGTGTGTGTATATATACTTTTTAACCACAAATGCTCGTCTTGCACTAGCGCTGCGTCACACATTACGTAGTCAGGTTGTTACGTTTTACCTTTTTTTTTGTAAAGGCCACCTAGTCTTTCCATGTTTGCTTTGTAAACACTGGATCGGTACTTCCGCCTACATCACGCGTGACCTTTCCAACATGATTACGTAATGTGTGGCGTATTGCAGAGCAGTGGTTAATTTGTGGTTAAAAAGTATATAGTTTATTTTTTTTTTTTTAGAAAATGACAGTTTGTTTTGCTAGATAAGACCCTTATTCTTGGCTAGGATCGTGCAGAGCCCTTTGAAGCTGCTTTGAAACTGCAATTTGGACCTTCAACCCATTGGTTGCCGTTGAAGTCCACTATATGGAGAAAAATCCTGGAATGTTTTCCTCAGAAACCTTAATTTCTTTTCGACTAAAGAAAGAAAGACATAAACATCTTGGATGATATGGGGATGAGTAAATTATCAGGAAATTTTCATTCTGAAGTGAACTAATCCTTTAAAGAGAAAGTTGAGTCAAAAATGAAACTTCTGTAATTTACTCACCCTCTTGTCGTTCTAAAGACTTTTGTTAAACTTTGAAACACAAATTAAGATTTTTTTTTTTTTTTTAATGAAACCAGAGGTTTCTGTATCTCATTTGAAAGTCCAGGTAACCAAAACTTATAAAGGCATCATAAAATGTATTACCTTTCAATGGAGGGAGGGAAAGTCTTTTGGGTTTGGAACAACATGAGGGTGAGTAAATGATGACAGAATTTTAATTTTGGGTGAACTATCCATTTTAGAATAACATATTTTTACAACTCGCCCATTCACGGTCAGTTGCCAGTGAATGGAAAGCTTTAGTCGATTTATTGTGCTTTTTGTAAAAGTTTCTGGGTTTTATTTTTTATTTTATTTTTTACTCTGAGTTATTTTATTCTCAAATAGCAAGAGCTATATGTGTTGTGTTGATTGTTGAAGCCATATCTGTGCAATCTTGATTTAGTTTTTATTTTGTTTTGAAGGGGGGGGGTCTTGATTTCAACATTGAAATTGTATTATATTGCAAAACCAAAATGGCTCTTTGTGAAAATGACCATAGGCCTTTCAATTAAGCCATGCATGTTAAATGCTAAATTTACTGTTTCTACTGTGAAAGTGGATAATTATACAGTGCTTTACACTATAAATCTCCCAAAAACACAACACTACAAGATTATTCTTCCAAAAGTGCAATAGAAGTTTATCAGATAAAGCGCCAATGATTTGTCCTACTTTTCAAAGAAGTCCTGGGTGTACAAAACGTTTTGTATTGAAATAGTAAAACATTGGAAACTAGGCTGCGTATTGTTGCAAAATCAGTGTTTTGTATCATTTTAAAAGCTTGAGAACAACTAAAAGCAGCTAAAATATTATTTAAGTCCTCTCACTGGAAGTTTCAGAGGCAGGGCCTCATGAATGGCAATCATATACCACATGATCTGGGGTTTTTCCACCATCAGATGAATGAGCAATCCTAAATGCTGTTAGTTCAGTCCTGCCACTTTAGCAGTGAACTTTATTGAATGTTAATGTTAATTTAAACATTAATCTTTCAACTTTAAGTGAAATATTTACTCTGCAATGTGAGTGATCTATTATAAATTCAGTAAATGAGATATGCAATTTTATTTAGAGGAAAACATCAAACAGGATCCTGCTGTTTTCCTGTTGTATTACTAAAGATGTGAGTGGTTGATGTGCTTTTTTGGCACATAAAAGTTCATATACTTGATATAGTTTAGCACCCAAAACAATTTTACTCAACAGTATATGAGGAAATGTGTTTGTAGACTGTTGAATTTGGGAACATGTATACTGAGTTTAGAAATATATATATTGTTATTGCACTAGAGGCAATGATCTGATAATATTTACCATGTAAACAAGTGTTTTGGACATACCCTTATGAAGAGAGGTCTAGCCTGTTTAGATGAAGCATTTATGCAAGACTTTCATAGGTTAGCCCTAGTTTTTCAATGTTTGCATGGCACTGTTATTTTATATTTATTAGTTCTCTATTACTACATATCTAAGAGTATGTAATAAGAAGCCATTTTGACAATCATCTTAATGTAAGGCTTGACAAGAAGAATGCAAATTGACAACCAAAGATTAAAACAGAGTCGTGACATAAGAAACGAAGAGGTGGATGTTTGGATTGATAAAAATTGCTTGCACTGCTCACAAACGCTCTGTAAAAACTCTACAAATACTAAAAGGTCTTCATAGAAATCTTAACTTTTCAAAGGGACCATTTGTGAACTAAAGCGGAAATGAGACACAAGTAATGAGGAAATGCTATATACACATTTTAAGAAAATTCAGTTTCTTAGAAAAAAGGATGCATTTCAGTTTTAGCCATATTTGTTCCAGTTATTGAAAATTTTACGTTTGTGTTCCTTTAATTTTGTCTTGTTACTTATCGTTTACATATGCTATGCTCCCTTTTTTTTTTTTTTTTTTTTTTTTTTTATAAACTAAATCACAAATTCTGTCTTAATTATTATTTGATGAATGTTTGTGTTATTTTGTGTTGCATTGCACCGTCTGTTTCAAGGCCATTGTGTGTGCATTTCATCCTCATTTTGTGTGTTTGTGCATGAATGGATGTTTACTTTGTTCAAACAAAGATTTCTGTTATATGTTTCTGAAATAAATTCTTTATTATAATCATTGTCCTTTGGTTCATTTTATATTTTACATTATTTTAAGTATTTTTGTCTTTATTATTCATCATGTCAGTTTTATGTTTTCCATTCATATAGCTGTGATGCTGCTGCTTTAATGTTATAATGAAGTTATAATTATAATGAAGTTTCTTATGAATTCTGATCTGAGCGCAGTATTAGTTTATTAACTTGTACGCTCAAATATGTGATTTAACTTTAAGATGTTTTATTTGGGGGGAAAAATGAATAAAAATTGAAAAATTAATTGGTTTCTTATATAAAGACACCAAAAATTGTGGAGACTGTACACTCTAAAAAGTGCTGGTTTACATTTTTAAATTAAATTTTAACCCAACAGCTGGGTTTGTCCATATTTGGCCCAAATTTGGGTTGAAACAACCCAGGACTTTTTTTTTTTTTTTTTTTAAGAGTGTACACTTTAAAAAATGCTGGGTTAAAAACAACCCAAGTTGGGTTGAAAATGAACAAACCCAGCGGTTGGGTTAAATGTTTGCCCAACCTGCTGGGTAGTTTTATTTAACTCTACTATAGTTTAAAAGTTACTGTATTGCTTCATTTGCTTGCTTAAAATGAACCCAAAGTATGTTGGAATTTAACATTTATTAAACATTTATTAATGTTTAATAAATGAACATTTATTAAGTTTAATGAATAATAATTAAACAATAAACATTTATTAAGTTGCTTATTAATAAATGTTCATCTTTTGATTATTATTGTTGCCTCTAGTAATTATGTGTCTGATTTTTAATTTCCAACATATTACGGGTTCATTTTAAGCCAGACATATAGTCATTTTTAATCAACAGTTGAGTTAAATAAAACTACTCCGCACATTAGGCAAACATTTAACCCAACTGCTGGGTTTGTCCATTTTCCACCCAGCATTTTTTGAGTGTAGAGAGTCTGAATTTATAGATTTCTGATCAAAATTATTTGTGCTATTTCATGTGTCCCACAATATGATGCTACATACTACAAATAAATGACATTGTTTTAAAGTGTTTTATAACCAATGACAGCACGTTCGTGCTGTGACACTTCTTTCCCCTCTTTCTTATCTGTCTGTTGTCAATCCTTGTTACAACGCTCTTCCCTGTTCCTGTAGTCCAAAGAGCTGCAGATTAAGCGTCAGTTCCAAGACACGTGTAAGATCCAAACACGTCAGTATAAAGCTCTGAGGAACCATCTGCTGGAGAACACACCGAAGTCGGACCACAAGGCCGTGCTGAAGCGTCTCAAAGATGAGCAGACTCGTAAGCTGGCTATTCTGGCTGAGCAATACGACCACTCGATCAACGACATGCTGTCCACACAGGCTGTGAGTAAGGCAAGGACACATGAATCACAATTCCCATCCCACTGACCACCAAAACCCTCACTCAAACCTACACCATCAGTGACATACTCTCAAAACAGTACATGGTAAGGTATATCACCCTACATCTGATCCCGGCAGCCACACTCCAGCATCAGAGTTACCCCTGCCTCATTGACCTTTGCCATTTTGTGCTGTTTCACTCCAGCTGCGATTGGATGAGACGCAGGAAGCGGAGTATCAGGTGCTGAGGATGCAGCTGCAGCAGGAGTTGGAGCTGCTCAATGCGTACCAGAGTAAAATCAAGATGCATACTGACACTCAGCATGAGAGGGAGGTTAAAGACCTGGAGCAGAGAGTGTCCATCCGCAGAGCCCTGCTGGAACAAAGGGTAAAGGCTGACTGCACTCATTCACAGCCATGTTGGTAGGCAAATGGAAGCTGTAAGGCAGTGGTTCTCAACTGGTTGTGATTCAAGTGGTAACTGAACACTATCTAAATTGTACAAAAATATGCAATGTCCTTTTCCGTTAATTCATTTTTGGGATGTAAAATGACTATCAGGTTGGGATACGGTAATCTCCATCATCAGACAAGGATTTATCAGTAATGTTTTATTTGGGAAACGTATTTCAATGGAGCCCTAGTAAAAAGGCCTGTTGCATATAACTAGTTGAACAAACTCTGAGTTTGAAAGTTGGTTTAGAGTTGACAAATCCATATAAATCCGATCTGGTTCAGTGGGCTCACAATGCTTGGTATGAATGTTCTCTGTTGACTCAGGTTTGCAATTAACTGTGAAGCATCTGCACCTGAAAGTGAACAGCCAATCACATGAAACATGGAGAGTGTCAGTTTGATTCACTTCTCACACTTCTCTGATGAAGATTAAGAGATAAATATCATGAAAGTGCAGGAATAAACACTGCTGCTGAGAAGGCAGCTAAAAGAAAATATCTGACTATATCAATGCATGTGAATCAAACAAATAGGCCTTATATTTTATATAGTTTCACAAAGAGCTCAAAAGAATACACGTAAGATTAATGTTTAAAAGCTTGCATTTATATTTATTTATATTAATTTAAAAGCAAAGTTTAATATTAATTGTAAATAAAAATAATAATTATATGACTATATTATATGAATTATACATAATTACAATTCATATAATGTAATAAATAATTAGCAGCAAAAGATGAGCAATTTTGTCTCTAAAATTCTTTCACGATAAACTGCTTTAAAGGCACAATATGTAAGATTTTTGGATTAAAATATCCAAAAACCACTAGAACAATGTTATATATTTTGTTGACTTGTGTACTTACATTATCCCAAATGTTTCCAAGAATGTTTAAATCCAGAGAAATAAGCAATTTAAACCAGGACACAGACTGTGCCCGTGCGTCGCCTATCAATGACATCATACCCGCGTTACCCTCGATTTCTGGTTTTATTTTGTAGAAACCATGGAAACACCAAAGACGCTTTAATATATTATGTGTTTTATTAGACAAGTGAGCAACTGTTTGGATACATTCATCGACAGAAATCTTATCATGTTATATAGCTCAACACAGTAAGTCTTATTGTTTAAATCTCGTTTTTTTTATTTACGGCGAGTACCATGTTTTACCATGTCTAATATCAATCTAGCTTACTACAGTGTGCAACAAGTGTTTCATAGCAGCCGCCGAGCGAACGCACAGAGTAGCATTATAACAGCTTTCAACTCACAAATGTATCTAATATGATAAATGACCGGAAGAAGCGGAATCGGCAACTACGGCATAATAAAAGCTCCATTGCTCTCGAGACATGTGTCGCGCTCGTCTCTCATTAGCAATCGCTCCAGCGGCCTCGTTCCGCTCCAACGGCTTTCAGCCCCACCCTGCTTCATACTACAGTAATGTTAATAAATCTTTAATACATTAGCTCATCCATGAATAAGATTTCTGCCTGAGTCCTGTCGGATTCTTTTCCATAGGCTGTAGATGTGAACTCCCATGATTCCACGAAATCAAGGCGTCATCATGCCTTTGTTTTGAATAAGCGACCTCAAAGGGTAAAAATTACATATTGTGCCTTTAATTTGGAGCGAGAGATACAGGGGGAGTGGCTTTATTGCATCAGATAGAGGTCACTTTACTCACAGCTGATTGGTCCAGTTTTGGTCTGCAATCTCTAACCCAGAATAAAACCTGCTACGGAGCAGGTTAGCCGTGTAGCGCAAGTTACCATGGCTATGAAACCCGCTAAAAACCAATCCACCTTCTTGACCCTAAAAAAACAGAGTTTTTCAGACTCACTGAAACCGGCTTCATGCAACAGGCCACTGGTCATCACCCACCAGTTGAGGACCACTCTCTTAAAAGTGCAATTCTGACATCCACGGATCTCTTTCTCCAGATCGAGGAAGAGATGCTGGCCCTACAGAATGAGCGTTCAGAGCGCATCCGTTCCCTCCTGGAGCGTCAGGCGTCCGAGATCGAGGCCTTCGACTCTGAGAGCCTCCGCTTGGGATTCAGTAGCCTGGCTTTGACGGGCATCCCCTCCGAGGCTCATCCCAAGCAGGGCTACCCGTCCAGCCAGACCCCCCGTCCGTCCGGCCACTGGAGTCACGGCGGAGCGCCGCATCCCCACTCCCGCAGGGGTCCCAGCCGGGCCGAATCCTCTTCCTCATCGTCCGCCTCCCACGCCTTGGGATTAGCGCGAGACGGGCCTTTGCACCACTCCTCCCGGTCCTCGTCATCATCTTCGTCCTCCTCCTCGTCCTCCCATCACAACCGCCACCACCTTCCCCAGCACTACCATCACCAGAGCACGCCACAGCTGTACAGGGAGAGAGAGAGGGATAGAGAGAGGGAGCGGGAGAAAGAGAAGGAGTGGGGCGGAGGGAGCAGGGGGGACCTCGCGCACCCCCACGTCTTCTCCCACCACCTTCCCTCCCGCTCCTCCTCCCAGTCCCTCGCTCTCCTCCCTCCTCCTCCTCCCGCACCACCTACCATCTCACTGTCAGCCTCCTCCGCCCAGTCGTCGTCCTCTCAAGGAGTGTACGGAGGAGGCGGAGGAGGGCTGGTGGTGCGGGGTCCCAGCCTGATGGCGTTGAGGAACAGCCCGCAGCCCCTGCGTAGAACCGCATCTGGCGGCGGCCCAGGAGGGTCTGGCGGTGGAGACGGAGTCCTCAGCCGTAGTACCTCGGTCACCTCGCACATCTCCAATGGATCCCACCTTTCCTACTCTTAAGGGAACCGAGTAAGGAGGTCGGGTTTGCTTTGTTGAATTCCTCCAAGCCATTACAATACAAGTGAGAGCACATTTTACTTGTCCTAAAGCTTTTGTTTTCCCTGCTCGTTGTTGTTTTTGTTTTTTTTTTTGTAAAAAAGCGGGAAACTGGCTTGGAACATCACCACTGCCTTTAAGACGTCTTAAAGGGATGCTGCGCGACTTCTTTAGTGTGATGGGGAGAATTCGTACATGCACACACTACAGTATGAACACAGAATGTCTATAAAGTTCTATGTCAGTCAGACTTTATGAATACATTTACGTCTATGGGAGTTGCTCCAATGCATGAAGATTAATGTAGTAAATACATTTGTATTCATATGTTATCCAGTCACATTTGAGATGTAAAGGTGCGGTCACATTAGCGATGTTTCAGGGAAATTTCACAGATAAAAAAAAGGGCCATTGTACATCAACAGCGTTACGATGTATGAAGCACTTCTCACACAGAAGTCACTTTCAAACAAAGCAGCTTTCTGTTGGTCGGCAACTTTTTCGCCTTACTCCATTTTCACTTTATGCGAAACTCCTCAATTCTCAGAATTCTATTAAAAGGACTGGATTTTCGCCTGCAAAATTTCACCTTGAAATGGTAAATGTGACCGCACCTACCTTTGCAAAATCACTGGCTGCATCCAAAATCGCATACTTCCCTAAATAGGCGAAAAACAGAATGTGACCATAGTAGTATGTTCAAATTCACAGTATTCATAAAACAGCACTACTTCCGGCGAGATTATGAAGTGCACATACGATGGACACTTTACTATCCCAAAAGGCCACTGGAGAGGAATGGCAGTGAATGGATGCAACTGACGCTGGTAGGTCACATGACAAATGTAGTACTTCCGGATAACATTCATACTGTATAGATCACACTTTTTTTTTTTAACTGTTGTGAAGTAATTACTTACTCAAAAGAAGATCCTACTTGGAGGGTATGCGATTTCGGACGCAGCCATAGACTTTTAGAGTAATTCTCCCACCAATTGGATCTTTTATTGTGTATATATAAATATATATATAAATATATAGTATCTAAAGTGTTGAAGCATTGTGTCCACAGTTTTCTATAGTAATTATGACTATTGACATTTTGATAAAATGACATGAAAAGAATAGTCCTAACATTTAATTGTAGAAATTGGATCTGGAGTGGATGGCGTAATTCTCAATACCATGTTTGATGTCATCATGACAACATTTTTAAAATTTCTCAAAGCATCTGGTTGTAATTTTTAGAAGCAATGCTTCTTTGGGTCTAGTGTGTGTTATCAATACATGAGTACGCAATTATTAATATGTGAGTATTAATAATTGTTAATAATCATTTTGAGTGTATGCATTGGCTGAATGGAATGCAGTCTGGTAATATTGCCACTTTTGTACACAAACACACCAAAAAAAAAAAAAAAAAAAAAAAAAGATTTAAAGGAAGATCTGGCTTATTCACTTGGGTAAGCATCCTTTAACTCAAATCCTAGACAATAAAAAACGGACTTGATTTAATTACAATGAGTTACAATCACTAATCTTTTGGAAAGAACTGAATCATTGTGTATTATTTTGAACGTTGAGAGGTAGGGTGCATTTATTGAAACTCTCCAGAGACAGGCAGGTGCAGTAAGTCATCATATGATGGAAGACTCTTTATTACAATGAAGACGGGAAGAACTTTGGGGAAAATGTTGCAGCTGCTATAGCTGTGTTTCTGTGTAGACTTAAGCTGAGTGCACAGATGTGTGTGTGTGTCTATATATATATATATATATATATATATATATATATATAATGTGTTGCAATGTTCTCTGATTGATTGTGTTTGACAATGAAGAGAGCATTTGAGCATTCAACAGATACTCAGCTGTGCATCGACCAAGGCTGTGTTTTCACAGACGCATTCAGAGATATCCAAGAAGAACACAAGTGGAACTTGATGAACTCCGAAATCAAGCAAGAAACACCAGCTCTGATATCTCTCTCTGTATAACCTATGACTTTATGCTTGGTTTAAAGTAAAACAGTGCATGCAGAACTTCTAATGTATCGAGGATGTCAGATATAGTGTTTGGAGGGCCAATGAGATTGTACCATTGAATGGACTGACTTGTTTGTGAGATATGGTGTGATGTTACTTAATGATCTTAGGACAGTGATCCCATTATAATGTTGAATGTTAGAGCTAATATTGCAAAAGCAAGTCCACGGGCAGGTTAAACTAGTCTGGATCCATGTATGGTGGTAAAGGAGGCTCTCCTAGATAGTATGGAGTGAATTGTTGAGATAGACTCCATCTGTCTATCATCTGTGTATGTATGTGTTGACTGTGAAACAGGTTGTTGGGTCAAAGTGGAGGGTTTTTTTTTTCTGAGAGGACATTTCTTGAAACATTAATTACTGAAATCAAGCCGTTTCTGGCTTGAAGGGAGAAAACACATGGAAGAAAAATAAATGCGAATTTAAATGACAATAAATTGATATTAACGTGGATTTGTCTTGTTTTGGCTTTATTGTGTTCTTTACATATTTGTTTCAGTATAGACAACTAGAATCATTCCTAAAGTCCTTAAATGTACAAACATCTAATCGTCACTATATCCGACATTGATGTCTGGCATCAATAACAAATCCGTGAAGAATCCTCTATGCGTCATTGCGACGTGCCCTTTAAGACGTGCACGAGCTTTTTAGTTTCTCAGTATACATTCATTCAATTAAAAGAGACTACACAAAATACGATCTTATAAATAAAATAAAATCATGTAGCCTACATTCATGTTTTTATATATATATATATATATATATATATATATATATAAATCACAGCCTCACAACTTTAACTTTTTTTAAAGTTTTTTTTTACGTAATGCTTGTTAACCGAATAGTTATCCAACAATGAAAAACTACAAGCAAATATTTAGATGACGTCTTTACAAAATATTTTTATGTAAACGAACAGAAAATATGTAACGTTAGTGCAGATGCTAAAAATTTATGTTCTCTGAATATGAAATTCGGCATGTAACAGTATTAATATTGATAGCTACACACATTCTCTTTGGGTTCGTAAGGTTATAAAAACCAAACAGTATCTTATAAATATTTTATATAAATCAACGTAGTGCAGATTCATTCGGAGCGTCATTTCTAGAGGTCATTTTGTCTCGGTCAACACAGACTGTAGTCATGTGACGTCAACAGCGCTATGCTGTTACTGTATTTCTGTCGGCTCATTTTCTGAGAGGAAGGAGGAAAGCGACGGAAATAGGAGGGGGAGATAGAGCCATCCATCCCTTTAAGAACAACTGGGACATAGCGGAGAGAGGAAAAGGAGAGGAGGGGGTAGAAGAAAGAGGAATTAAAAAAGAAAAGGAAGAAAGAGACAGGGAAGGGAGGGAGGAGAGAGAGAGAGCGCGCGATAAAAAAAGAAAGATGACATCCTGTGAATTGAAGCGCCGAGGTGGAGCGGCAGGCTGCGGCCGGGCTCGAGTGTTATTCGTCCGGGTCACGGCTTGAATCCTACAGCGAGGCTTCGACAAACACCCGATTGGCCTGTCGGGGGGATCGAGGAAAAAACACTGATTTATCCATAGCAGCCTTTAAGTTTGACTATTTAAAATGCGTCAAGCGCATTACGTATAACCGCTATTTTAACGTCTAAATGCCTCAACTGCTGTTTTATAATGCATGATGTTAGCCTGTAGAAATAACATTATTGGTTTCGGTTTTTAAGTCATGCAAATGAATAAATAGCACGTTGTTTTAATGTCTCGGGTTAAAGTTGGATAGGAGCATATTAAACACTAAATAGTGTGCATTATTGCCTGCTAATCCAGGCCGTTAATTAAATATGCGATTGGGGGAATACTTAAAAAAAACACATCTAAACACTAATTGCAAACTACAGACCATTTAAAGGATGTCAGTTGTTCGCTATTAATCTTGATGATTGTGTAGTTGATTATAATATTCATCGCTGTGGAACAAAATGGATGCCGCGTGGAGCAATTTTCTCTTCCAGGTGAGATTTAACGGCGTGTGTGTAGAAATAAATGTGTAAATTGATGTGAAATTCATGTTATTACAAAGTTGTAACAACATCTACATTACTACATTAAAATTGCGAGGAGGTTAACTTCAGTTATACCTACACTGAAGTTTTGAATTCAAACTTAGTACTTTGTGATTGTTCTTTCCCAGACCACACCTTCCCAGACCCAAGTGGAGGGGACCCTCCAATCAGAACTTCTGCCTGTCCACACGACCTCTCCTCAAACCCCGCCCAACGAGCACATAGCTCCGCCTCCATCGACAGTGGACACTGCTGCTCTCAATGAGGACCCTGTACCTGGTGGGTGAGAGCGAGGGAGGGATGGGGAAGGGGAGGGAGGTTTGGAGAGGAGCGAGGAAGCTGGCTGGGAGGGGTTGGAGGTTTTCTGTGGTTG
Organism: Mylopharyngodon piceus; assembly: GCA_039654765.1. Classification (NCBI taxonomy): domain Eukaryota; kingdom Metazoa; phylum Chordata; class Actinopteri; order Cypriniformes; family Xenocyprididae; genus Mylopharyngodon; species Mylopharyngodon piceus. Next base: position 20,132,545 of record CM077455.1, on the reverse strand, counting down.
CTCAGTGTTCCTCTGTCATCACATAGAGCAGTGCAGTAGAACAGCTGTCTGGAATACAGTCATGTTATCTTCAGCCGGAGGTCAGCCATACAGCGAAGGCTCTATGATTGATCTTCGTTATGACATTTTTAAGGTCCTACCTTTAGAAATGAGAACACGGTCATAAAAAACCTGGAAATAGGGGGGAACTGATGGAAACTGGTATAGAGGAATGATTTTTAAAATCAGGAAGAGTAGTAGAAAGTCGTTGGTCAAAAAGGTCACACATACTGTTCGGTGAATTTTCGCAGGCAAAATCTACCCATTTAATTAAAGAAGAATCCCCACTTTTGGGAATTTCACATGAGGGTGAAAGATTTACCCATGCAGATTTCACAACGGGTTGAAGTTGGTCATGCAAATTTACCACTTTGACCAACAGAAAGCTGCTTGTTTTGAAAGTGACTTCTCTGTGAGCTGTGCTTCATACATTGCTACACTATTCACAATAGACAATGGACCTTTTTTGCCCACGAAATTTCAACAAAATTCTTGGAAAGTCGTTGGTCAAAAAGTGTATTTGTAAAGGTACGGTCACATTTACCGCTGTTCGACGATTTTTCGTGTGCAGTCATTTCAGTAGGAATCCATGCAATCAAGAATTTCACATGAGGAAGAAAGATTTCCCCATGCAAATTTTGCAACAGTTTCAAGTTGGTCACGTGAATTCGCCGCTTTGACCAACAGAGCGCTGCTTGATTTGAAATGGACTTTCTTTGAGAGCTGTGCTCCATACATCGCTACCTTTTTTGCCCGTGAAATTTTGCCGAAATTCTTGGAAAGTCATAGGTAAAAAAGTGTGTCTGTAAAGGTGTGCTCACATATATTGTTGTTCAACTAATTTTCGCAGGCAAAATCCAGTCATTTCAGTAGGAATCCGCTCAATCAAGAACTTTGCATGAGGGAGAAATATTTCCCCATGCAGATTTGGCAACGAGTTGAAGTTAAAAAAAAGTCAAAAAGTTTTGTGCTGCATTCATCGCTACACTATTGACTATAGAAAATTGACTTTTTCTGCCCTGAAGTCATAGGTCAAAAAGTGTGTCTGTAAAGATACGGTCACATTTACCGTTGTACGTCAAATTTTCACGGACGAAATCCAGTCATTTCAGTAGGAAACTGTGCAATTGGGAATTTCACATAAGGGTGAAAGATTTCCACATGCAGATTTCGCAATGGGTTCAAGTTGGTCATGTAAATTTGCCGTAATTACCAACATAGAGCTGTTAGGTTTAAAAGTGACTTCTGTGCGAGCTGTGCTTCATGCATCGCTATACTATTGACAATAGACAATGGACATTTTTTACCTGATGTGACAGCACCTTAAAGGGTTAGTTCACCCAAAAATGAAAATCCTGTCATTAATTACTCACCCTCATGTCGTTTCACACCGTAAGACCTTTGTTCATCTTCATAACACAAATTAAGATATTTTTGATGAAATCTGAGAGGTATATGACTCATCCATAGACAGAAATATAATCAACACTTTCAAGGTCCAGAAAGGTACTAAAGACATCGTTAAAATAGTCAACGTGACTGCAGTGGTTCAACCTTAATGTTATGAAGCGACGAGAATACTTTTTGTGTGCAAAAACAAAACTAAAATAACGACTTTATTTAACAATATCTTCTCTTCTGTGTCATTCTCCAATGCTATTTACATTGCAGCGCTTCCAGGTTCTACGTCAGAACGCCGACTCATTATTGGCCGCCTCCTGCGTCAGCATCACATGCATGCGTCATGCTGCTCATGTGAACAGCGTTGGCCAATACCGGCCAGTCCTGACTTAGAATGTAATGTAAATAGCATTGGAGAATGACACAGAAGAGAAGATATTGTTGAATAAAGTCGTTATTTTAGTTTTGTTTTTGCGCACAAAAAGTATTCTCGTCGCTTCATAACATTAAGGTTGAACCACTGCAGTCACGTCAACTATTTTAACGATGTCTTTAGTACCTTTCTGGCCCTTGACAGTGGTCGTTAAATTGCTGTCTATGGACGAGTCATATATCTCTCGGATTTCATCAAAAATATCTTAATTTGTGTTCTGAAGATGAACGAAGGTCTTACAGGTGTGGAACGACATGAGGGTGAGCAATTATTGACAGATTTTTCATTTTTGGGTGAACTAACCCTTTAACTGTCTTATTACTGATTAGTAACGCTCAGTTTTGACTTTCCATCCCATCAGTGAAGCCAGTGTCCAGGACGGCTCGTGCTGCTCATATCTGCTCAATTTGCAGTAAGCAGTTCAAGAACAGCTACAACCTGCGGCGCCATCAATCCGTCCACACCGGCATCCGCATGAAGGGGGGCTCCCAGAGCCAAGAGGCCGTGGCCAAAGAGAGTGCAGAAAGACACACAGTCCCCCTCTCTCTCCTTCACCTCTCCATACCCCAACAGCAAACCCAAACGCTGCCCCCTACTGCCGTGCTGCCCCCTCCCCACACACAAGTCCTGGCCACTCAAGATGGAAATGATGTTGCCATGGAGAGCGTGGCTTCCACTGTGACCGCCCTCCCTCCTCCAACTGCTGTTGTCATGGTAACAGGGGAGCCTGTACAGGTGGGCATCCGTTTGTGTGTATTCTCAGATACTGCGTTCATGTAGCATACATTAAATCACATAATGTTGTGAACAATTTAATATACAAATATGTTTATATGTAGAAACTATTTTTTTTAAAACTTCTGCAAGCCTTGGATATACTTAGTCGCACAAACCTTTGCAGACTGTTTTTTTTATGGTTCCCATGGTCAGGGAAAATGGAAAATTTTACTAAGATCTGAGTCTTTTTAAAGATAGATGGATAGATACTTTATTAATCTTTCACAGGAAATTATATTTGTTACAATAGCAGCAATCACATAATCCTTGCACACAGACATTTGCACACTAATAAATATAATAATTTAAATATAAAAATTGAAAAGCTTGGTAGCCGACATATAAATGGAAAAATGCCCCAGAAATCTCTATGAAATGATTTTGAATCATTCTTATATATGCAGTATTAATGAATGACTGGAAAGGTAATGTAAATGTCATGGAAATTCCTCTTTAAAAAAGGGTGTAGTGAAAATATCACCTGAAGCAGCAGAGAGAAGAAATTGTTTGCCTAGTTAGCAGGCTCAGAAATTAATGAAGGTTCGGTGCAAAAATATAAAAAGAGCAATAATGAATACCTCTCTTTTTATCTGTAACATTTGATATATTTCTGGATTTTTTTGCTGAAGGCCTAATTATGAATATTATCAAATAAATTAGTAATTAAAGAGTTAATTCTGCTTTAATTTTTTAGGTAACATCCCAATTACCATATGATATATTTCTTGATATTTTTTTTTTTTTTTTTTTCTCAAGGCCTTATGAATATTATCAAATAAATTAATAATTAAAGAGTTAATTCTGATTTATTTTTTTAGTTAACATCTTAATTACTCAAATAGAGAATTTATTTAAATTAATTGTATTTTGAACAGAAGTATTTTGCATAATAAAATGGTACATTGTCGTTTATATGTTGGGGTGGAAAAAATCCCTCATAAAGGTAAATTCCCCTGAAAATCAGATCCAGGAGATAAGAATTAGTTTCTGACATAGCCAGTATAATATTATTTGTTTATGTTTGCATACATAAGGTGGAAAAAACAAGTTTATATGTGTTTTTTGTTGAGTATGATGTTTGATACATCAGACTTTATGGCTCATATAGTATGATGTAGTAAAAATATGCTGATGCTGATATTTATATGGCCAAAAGTAAGATGAAATTTTGATAGCTTGTAGTGTAAATCAGTGAGATCTTAATAACAGTATAACAGACTACTTGCATAAAATGCATATAAATATGAGTTGTCACTGTATATCCGATGAATAATATGTCTTAGTAAGATGATATTTAAATGCGTAGTTTTATGATCAAAGCTCTAATTTTTATTGAGGGGGCAAAACATGTAACGCAATACAATATAATGATTATTGAGAGATAAACAAATAAATGTTCCTCAAAAGCCTGATCGATCATATTTGATACTCATATTTTAACATGATTTTTCAACAAAAAAAAAAAGTATGGATAATCAAGTTTCAGTCCAGTTAGTGTTCATCTTGAAATACAACTAACAAAATTATTCTTACGTTTACTTGCGTTTAAAGCATAGACACATGAACCACGACCTAAAGTTGGACATTTTTACAGTTATACTAACATGACTTTTACTTGTTAAAAGGTATGAACTATCAATCAGAAGGCATATTTTGATCATGTTGATAATTTAGAGGCCTTAGAAATTTGCGCATCAAATATGACACAGTATGCTTTATAAGGTTTATAAACTTAAATTAAACATACTTTTAAAAACAATAAAAATTGCCATTTTTTTTACAAACAGTTCTATAAAATAAAGAATAGCTATACAAGCAAGTTGATTAATAAAATCATCAAGCTTTAGTGTATTGTTCAGACATGCAAAAGGTAGTGGAGGAGTACTTTAATTAAAAACACAAATACTTTAAAACATATTTTCCTGTAGCTGTTCTCTGCCTCAGTAGTACAGCATAGCCAACCTTCCTTCAGATTTGTCCAATGGGATTCAAGCACTGTGAGAGCACAGTTCCAGAGTTTCAGAGGTGCACACGCCATGCAAAGCAGAGCCCGCAGGGTATGCGATGACGTCACTTTTTGTGTACGCACCCTTGCTCTTGTGGAAGTATAAACCAGGCTTTATTTTAAGACATTCTTCAGACTAAGGCTGCAAGATAATGCAAAAAAACTGACATTGTTTTTCTGCCATATATGTTGAAAAATCTGGGATTTTCATCAGATGACTTAAATAGCTGCTGTATATTTGAAAAGAATGAATCATAGAGTGAGTGGGGTGATTTTGAAAATTACTTTTTACTCTGAAGACTTTTAACATGGCAAAATCCTTTTAGAGCTGAATGATTTAGGAGCTTCATAGAAATATTTTTTTTTTAAGTTGCAAATAAAAGTTTATTGGAGTACGTTTTACAAGAAAATGCTATTTCAGTCTTTCTACTTCAAAATGTCATGTTTAATTCAATGTGTTACTTGCCGTTTCTTTGTAATCATTTGTGAAATATACTAGCAATTTTTCAGTGAAAATTGTTTTATAGTAAATCCTACACCATTTTTTTTTTGTGTGTTGAAAAATTGTTTAAAAAAATATCTTTCCAGTTGAGTTTTCATAGGCCACATTCCCAGTTCAGTATGACTATAAAATAATAATTATTTATTGTAATTATTATTAAATAAATATATTAAACAAAGAAATATATTGTAATAACACTATTGTACTATAAAATAAAAATTTAAGTAATAAAAGTAATTGTATTTTACTGTAAAATTACGGTACAAATATTTAAATCTTAATTTTTACATTTTCAAACGGTAACCCATCAAGCTTTTATTTTGACGGGGCTGCCAGCTGTTGGTTTCAGAGTAAAGCGCTGCACTGTGTATATCACTCATGATATCAGCATCTCAACTGCTCGATTCACAGTAAATGAGCTTAAACACGTCTAAATTACATGCTTCACCCACATATATTTGATTAAATCGCAGCCTGTTTGATTTGACAGTCGCACCAGGCCATATCGCGCTCAGTTTTATTTCAATATATTTTGCAGCTCTACTTCAGACAGTTGAATGATCTTCTCATTTCCCTACTCCCCCCTCAGAGGCCAGTAAACCAGAACCCCAACCCTGTGCGTAAAAACCACGCATGTGAGACCTGTGGTAAAGCCTTCAGGGATGTGTACCACCTGAACAGACACAGGCTCTCCCACTCGGACGAGAAGCCATTTTCCTGCCCGATCTGCCAGCAGCGCTTCAAGCGGAAGGACCGCATGAGCCATCACGTCAGATCCCACCAGGGAGGCGTGGAGAAGCCCTACGTGTGCCCACACTGTGCTAAAGCTTTCTCACGGTAGGGAGACCTCTGATCTCAATACACTGGCATTGTCTATAATGTGTTTTAGGGTGTTTGTTTTGGAACCTGGTGAGTTTTCTTTCTTAGTTCGATTAGTTTAGGCATATATGAACACTGCAATCATGCTTGAATCCACACCAAAAAAACAAAAACAAAACAGTCTGAGTTGGTATCACCGTGCTTGAAAATGAACTCTGGAGGTTTGCTTGTGGTGAGAAAGCAATCCGACCCAACCGACAAATGAACCAGGCTATATCACAATGTATGATGGGTAAATACTAGGGGTGTGACGAGACAGTTAGCTCACGAGACACGAGATTAAGTTCACAAGAACGAGACAACATTTTTACACAGTATTTTTAAGAAATCCTCAATGACGAAATACATGACTAGAAAAATAGTCTGCAGGTGCATTCAAGTAGTGCTCGCTGCAGAGCAAAATGACCTCTCTGGAGCTCAAGGGTGGAGCTTAGCCTGTTTAATGGGTGGAGAGATAGGGTTATGGGTAGGGTTAGGGTGTGGTTGGGGGATGCAGCTCCACCCATCATGCCCACAGTAGGTTGAGAGGGGGGGAGCTGGAGGTTATGGCTCTGCAGTGAGTAGCCTCTCTGTGCATTTGAAATGTTTTGACTAAAACATTTTTTGGTGCTGAGCGCGCATTCTATAGGATAAGACATTTGTCAGACGCTTAAGTCCAAAGTATACAAAAGTGCATGCGCAAACAGGACAGAAGAGTCCTCTCGGTGGCAATACGCACAGTACTGAGCACAGTGTGCAGTCGTCGAAGAAGAGTGTGGAAAGAGCAATTCAAAAACAAGACGAGTAAACTTAGAAGCATATCCTTCTCCATCGTTTTTGATTCTTGTTCTCTTGGTGTATCTTCTGAAGTATGTTGCAATGGTGGATGCACTATTTTTCTTTTCCGATCCTGCCCAGCGAATGTCCCGTTGATGACACGATGTCTGGTAGTGTATACAAAAAAAATTGTACTGCGTATGTGTCGAACTCGGTCATCCACGGTTGAGTATACTTTGAAAGATGCGCAGACACAACTGCGCGAGACGCGTCCAGCCGCGAAAAGTGAAGTATACACGGGCCTTTAGGCTCTGTTGTGCAACGAATCCTCCGCCATAGTCTCGTCAGTCATCTTGTCACTTACTCTCGTCATGTGATCAGTGAACTCTGATTCCTGCTGCACTATGTATGACTCTACAGCTCGTGTTGGATGAGTTGGATGGGACTGAAGCGTCCATTTTCCAACTGAATTAAATGGTTTTGACTGTGAATGAAATGTTTCTCACTCATTCTCACAGGCCTGATCATCTCAACAGTCATGTCAGACAGGTCCATTCTTCAGAACGACCCTTCAAATGTCCGGTATGGAAGTTTATTTTGTGTTCTGTGTTGCTGTTTTACAAGTTAAACTGAAAGAAAAGTCTTGTCTTGATTGTAATGCATTACCGAAGTAAAAGTCATACTCATTGTTTTCAATTATATGAGCTAAATATTGAAGTTATTCTATTTATATATTTTCTATGTATCTTTCTAATAATGTTGAAATATATAAACAGTTTGGTATATTGTTTTACTTATTTGTGTGAATATTTTTTCTCTAAATGAAATGTAAATGCTACAGACGTGTGAATCAAGCTTTGCCACACGGGACAGACTGCGCGCTCACATGATCAGACATGAAGAGAAGGTTCCGTGTCACATCTGTGGCAAACTGCTGTCTGCGGCATACATCACGGATCACATGAGGGTGCACAACCAATCACAGCATCACTCCTGCCACCTCTGCAACCGCAGTGAGTGTTATCTGTCTGTCTGTCTGTCTGTCTGTCCATGAGTGAGGTGCAATTTTGCAATTTTCATGTTCACTTTGCTATAACGTTGTATTTCAACAAACCTCACTAATTGCATAAACAAAAAAACTACATAATCAGCTTGTCTGTTGTAATTATCATTAACGAGTTATTATGAGGAAATCACAATCATCAGTTAATGAAATTCAGCAGCAGTACTTCACCTCCCAAACGTTTGCCCCATCAGGTTTCACCACGCTGACGTACCTGCGTGTTCACGCTCAGAAGCACCACGGTCAGGAGTGGAAGGAGAGCGGAGGAGGCTTCGGCACCACAGGCTCTGGAGGCGTCCTGGTCTGTCAGCTTTGCGGTGTGCACTGCAAGACCCCCACACAGCTGCAAGGCCACATGGGTACCCATAACCCCCCTGTGAGCGATCCCAACCCCATCATCACCACCACCACCACCACCACCAGTGAGGCGGTTCCGGGGAGCACGGTCACCCTGTGCAACATGGTCTCGGCACCCACGATGTTCGTGAGCGGAAACACGGTGGTGGATCTGCTGGTGACCGACTGCTCCAGCATCATCCCGCAACCTCAAAGCTAGCAGAGCAGGCCTGTAGCGCACACATGCTAGTACTCACACATACTACACACAGCTAAAAAAGTAGCTACTACACACATGTATGACTCAAAACAGCCATTTATACAATTTATTACACTAAAGATCCACAAGAAGCCAAGGAGAAACTGTGAAAATAGGCATTCTGAGTGGGAGTTGCTCATGCTTTATGACATGCACTCACGTACAATGACAACTACTGTAGCATGATACATTTTGAAAGAACACCTCTCAATGATGCACATATTAAGACACAGTCGCTTTACACTTATCCCTCTCAAAACCAGATTAATATGTACATTTTCTTGTCTTGCTGAGAGGGCAGGATGACTATTTAGTCTTCCTAGGCTATCTTGGCTTAACAAGAAGGATCAGGGCATAAAGATGGGAAAAGAGACTTAGAGGGCAGTATTTTTACTTTAAAGCGGATGTTCGCTCATTTACTCACTTTTATTCAGATTTCGTATGACTTTGTCACAAAATTGAGCTTTTTTGTCCTTTTTGAAGCTTTGGAGGCTGTTGATTTTCATTGCATGGAAGAGAGCAGCTCAGACATTCTGCTAAATTTCTTCTTTTATGTTCTACGGAAAAAGGAAGTCATATGGGTGAGTAAATGTTGGGTGAAAGATCACTATTAGGATAAAATGGCCACATCACGCTGGTTTCTCTTTCGCTGTCATCTTCTCCCTCTGTTTTCATCGCTGCAGGACTCTGATGATACTGTGATTGTGTATTGCTACTGTATTTCTTTTGCCTGTAATATGATTTCCTGTTTGTTTGCCAGACGTCCGCCGCCATAAAAAGGCCTCAAGATCCATTCATAAGTCATAATAGTTCTGGTGACGAAAGACAAAAAGCAGAAGAAAGAGCTGAAAGGTGAAAACGAAAGGTTTCATGAGGTGAAAGAGGAAAGTAGTAATGTTCAGCAAAGACAATTACATACACACTATGTGGCAGATGGCAGGTTATATTTAACGCAAAATAGAAGAGAAAGAAAGAGAGAGAAAGAAAAAAGAAATTGTTTTTAGGTTCTTAAGAGTTTTGTCATTGTGACATTATTTGAATTAAAGTAGTTCGCCCAATTCTCTTTACCATAATTACAAAACTAAACAATGATATATATTATATTTATATTTATTTATACACTACCATTTAATAGCTCGGGGTCAGTAATATTTCCTAATGTTTTTGAAAGAAGTTTCTAATGCTTACCAAGGCTGCATTTATTTGATCAAAAATACAGTAAAAACTATAATATTGCGAATTATTAAAATTTAAAATGACTGTTGTCTATTTGTATATATTTTAAATATAATTTATTCCTGTGATCAAAGCTGAATTTTCAGCATCATTACTCCAGTCTTCAGTGTCACATGATCCTTCAGAAATCATTCTAATATGATGATTTGCTGCTCAAGAAACATTTCTGATTATCAATGCTGAAAAGTTCACTTCAGATTTTTGTGGAAACTGATAACAAAGTTCAAAGAGCGTTCATTTGAAATAGAAATCGTTTGTAACAAATGTTTTACTGTCACTTTTTGATCAATTTTTAATGCATCCTTGCTGAATAAAAGTATTCATTTCTTTAAAAAAAAAAAGATCTTACTGACAGTGATAGTGTACATCATTGCTTTTGCACTGCCTTTATGCAGATTAAAAATTATAAAAAAAATATATTTTTTTTACTAAAAATGTATTACTAGTAATATAAAATTTTCATGAAAATAATGTCACAATGCCAAAATCTTAGTAGACTAGTAGTAATAGTAGTCCTATTATTATTATTATTATTATTATTATTATGGGACATGAACTGGAGATTCACACATCCAGTCGTGTCTGTACGGTACTGGCCAAATAATGTTTCTGTTTGAGTCTGTGTGACTTTGAATTTGTCATTATCCAGACTACAATTATACTAGTTTAAACAAGCATACAAGATATTTTTGAAGGAAAAGTGCAGACTGCTCACAAATTACCTGAAAAAAATCTGCCTACGGAAATCCAAAGTAAAAATACCTTAACTATTAGTTGCTAGCTTCTGTTACAGGACTGTCCTAAATAGTTACATTTAGAATGTAAACATTTTAATTTTTGATGTTGTGTGAGACGCAGTGTTGGGGGTAACGCATTACAAGGAACGCGAGTTACATAATCAGATTACGTTTTCCAAGTAACTAGTAAAGTATTGCATTACTTTTAAATTTACAACAAAATATCTGAGTTGCTTTTTCAAATAAGTGACGGAAGTTACTTTTTCAAATTATTGAATGACAGCTCTCCTGTCCCCATGTTGAGAGAAATCGAGAGTATGTGCCGAGGCGTTGTGCGCTGTGAGAACATGATGGTTATTCTAGACTAGTTCTAGACTAAATGTAAACATGCATTTACTCATTTACTACTTTTCCTACGTCTTATTCTTCTGTATTCCAGAATGGCAGCACAGCTGAAAGGTTTGTTTGAGCTGCGCCCTCTACTGTACAGGCATGAATTTGCATTTCCTTCAGCCTGAGGCTTATTCATTTCACTTTTGGTGTGAAAGGGCCTTTACATTTGCCAAAAATAGAATTTTTTTGTTGTTATAAAAACAAACAAACAGCCCAGCCCAGATGCGACAAAGTAATGCTAACGTAACACGCTACTTTCCATAAAAAGTAATGCAGTTAGTTATTTTTTTAGGGAGAAACGCAATATTGTAATACATTACTTTTAAAAGTAACTTTCCCCAACACTGGTGAGACGTGATCGAACCTAAAATATTGTAGGATGCTTGTTTGAGTCTAATAATTTGGCCATGACTGTACTGTGGGCGTTTAAAATATACACGTTTTCCTTCTCTGATTCTCCTCTGGTTCTAATCCATGTGTACATCTATAGAAGAACATGAAATATTGAAACTATGAATCCTCTGCCTGACTTTTCCTGTGTAACATGATGAGGTGCTGAACTAGGAAATTTAAAGAGAGGGAAGATAATAGGAAGAAGTGTTTAAAGGCTTTGCTGTTTACTTCAGATTTGTCCTTGTGTTATTTATCTGAGCAGCAGGCCGTCAGAGGAAAGGAGTGCAGCTGTTGTTACTGCTTCCACTGAGACTTTCAGCAAAAGGCTCTTTTGTAGAAGATTGTTTTTTTCTTTTTCTTTTATGAATGTGTGAATGGTGTGTTTAAAGAAGGGCTTAATCATGTGCGCTCAAGTAAAACTGAACTTTACACAAAGAAATAAACTCTTTACTAGCTCAAGGTTTAAAAACAATGGAGAAGAAAAAAAGACTCGTCTTGGTTCTTGGTTTTGTACTGGAGTGATTTGTTTGATCAGTTTTAGTGTTGGTACTGTATATCTGGTTATTCATGAGCTTAATTTGAATATGAGATTTGTTCTTCCTGTCTAGAAACGTAGTTGTTATTATTATAAGCTTCAGATCATATTTAGGTTCTTCTTTTTAATTTAGCATTAAGCTGAAATAATACCTCTAATCTCTGTACAGCTCTGGCAATGCATCTCAATGCCTTATTATTGTACTCTACTGCATTTAATTTGTCAAACACTACAACTATTTTAAATTATAGTCAATGATGAACCAGTAAAAAAGGAAAGTAAGATAATAATGGGATGTATTTATATTTATATTTTTATATTTCTCAGCAGTATGCATGTCTATAAACAGAGCAAAACAAAAATGTTGATGCTTACCATGATCATGGATATTATGTTATTATTTTGTAGATGATGTAGAACATGTTATCATTTTGTAATTTTGACTATTAAAAGGAAATGGAGTAATCATATCTCTGTGGGTCACGTGACTTATATTGTCAAGATCAGTGTGTGTGTGCAAAGATCTGACCTTGACCTCCTCTTCCACCCAATCATATTTGTCCATCTAAAATAATAATCCATATCAGTCTAAATGGGGTCACTGAGAACGCAGGAAAAACAACAACAATCACACTGAAGTGAATGAAATCAGTGACGTTCTCAACAGCACAATGCTTTCTGATCTTCCTGAAGATGAGTCTCTGTCTCTCTGTATTGTAATTTATCTTGAGCACATCAATAATTCATGATACACTTTGGTGTGATCAGATGTGGTCAGCTTTAGACCTCGGTTTTGGGAGCTGGAATGTTGCCAATTCGGATCCCAGGACTGCAGGTGTCAATATTTGTGCCCTTTCACTATCCTCTCATTATACGTGTAAATTCAGAGCGGTTACAATACATCCTTGCAGTGTTTCAACACGCGTGCAACCAAGCAATAAATTACAGTGCTTACAAGGCAGTGTTGATATTCCTCAGACACTCTGCTTGAGAGTTTACTCTACACCATTAACCATAAACCTGTGCTATTAAAGGGATAGTTCACCCAAAAATGAAAATGTTGTCATTACTTACTCACCCTAAAGTTGCTCTAAACCTGTATGAGTACACAAAAGAAGATATTTTAAAGAATGTCAGTAACCAAACAGTTGACAATAGCCATTGACTTCCATAGTAGGAAAAAAAAAATACTATGGAAGTCAGTGGGTGTCATCAACTGCCTGGTTACCAACATTCTTTAAAATATCTTCTTTTGTGTTCAACAGAAGAATAAAACTCGTATCTGTTTGGAACAACATGACGGTGAGTAAATGGTGAACTGTCCCTTTAATTCTGCCCGGACTACTTTATTTTGGGTTCAAGTCACATTGTCTTTTTTGAATATACGCATTAAAAATTGTATTTGCATACTGAATGCAGCTGGTCTTCTTGGTTGTATCAATTTTCATAGTGAACTGTGATTGTTTTACTTGTATATATTTAACAATTTATAGCCGCCTTTTCCAATTGCTTTTTATTTTTAAGTGTTGAAATGTTAAAATTGCCATAATTTCTGTATTTTAGACTTTTTAGCTTTTTCATGATAACTTCATAAGAAAAATATTCATTTAAACAATTTTTTTTAAATGTGTATGTGTATATATTATCATTTTACATTAACATTTTATAGAAAAATTGTTTTTCCATAAAAGTTTGTATTTGAACAACCCAGTCGGTATTTTGAGAATTTTAATTCAGAGACAGTCATTTATTTTTACTATATTCATTCATATTTATAGCAACCTATTCCATTGTTTTTAAGTGTTGAAATGTTAAATTTGCCAAAATTTCCTTATTTTAGACTTTTTTTTAAAAAAAAAACTTGTTCTTGAAAAATATTTATTTTAACTCAATTGATATTTAAGTGACATTTTTATTTTTTTATAACGATCACTGTCCCCAATACTGCTGTCATTACCATAATATCAAACATTTTATAGAAAAATTGATTTGTTTGTTTTTGAGCAACCAGTCAGTATTTGAGAACTTTAGTTCAGAAAGTCTGTTTTTTTTTGTTTTTTTTTTTTACTAAAATATTGCCAAGAATGAATTGTTTTCTACAGTACATTACTGTTTTAATGGAAAACAGTATGTTACTGTCAGAATTTGGCCGTTTTTAAGAGCAATTTTTTACAGTGTACTCATGCAGATTTATAGCCTTTTCCAATTGCATTTTTAAGAGTCTTGAAATGTTTAATTTGCCATTAATTCTCTATTTTAGACAAACTTTTTCCTAAGAACTTAAAGCTGCAGTCTGTAAGTTTTGCCTCTTTGTCGCCATCTCTGTTTGAATCCTGCAATTGCAGTTATTTGCGGAATTATCATCTTTACGTGGGTTGAGCCTCGGCACGGCTCCTCAGCGCGGATGAATCTAATGTTTGTTGTTAGTCACCGCATCGGTGTACTTCAGAATCACAGATTATATGTCTTGGAAGTATGACCAAAATAAAAATTTTCACTAGAAAATGTCATCTGAACAAGTAACATGTCTGCCACTTTTGTTCTGACCAACTGAGAAAAAAAGCATTACAATAAATCTATGGTGATTAAATCTAACGATCGCTTAGCTCGGATCACGTCAAACTGTGCAAGTTATAATTATTGTTATACTTTGTTCTCAAATTGATAATGTTAACAACAGCAGCATTGCGTGACTGTGTATTTAGTGTGTATTATCTTTCCTGTAGATTTAAATTTCTGTAGCCACTTCACAGTCCGAAGTCTTTTGCTTTTGACTATGGGTGAATCTCCAGTTGTCACTGAAGATTGTCATTTGGACCTTTCTGGATTACAATCCGCCATCAAAATGATAAATTTAATTATTCCAGCTGCTGTGAGAAAAGGCTCTAAATGATCCGCCATCCTCACATGTGATTTAGCCTACTAGCAGGGACTCCTTCTTAAACAGACGTGACGTAATGACGCAAAAACGTACGACTTTATTATATTTATTATTTATATTTATTATATTATTTATTATAAAACATTATTTCAAGCTTACCGTTGTGAATTGGGCTAAGGTAAGGAGGTAGTTTTGAACACTGGATGGTTATGTACTTGCTCAAAAATTGATTTTGGATCTTTTTTAACCAAAAAAAGTTACGGACTGCAGCTTTAAACTCGTTTGGTATTTCATTGTTAAAATTTTATTCATTACCATTACCATCACATCAAACATTATATAGAAAAAATTAGTTGTCCATAAAACATTTGAGAATTTTAATTCAGAAACAGTCATGTATTTTTATTGAATGTATTCAGATTTAATTAATTTGTGTTATCAATGTCCACACCGTCAACACTTTCTTCCAAACTGCACATAATTCTGATCAGATCAGATCTTTATTCTGGAACATATGATAAATTATTTAACAGAATTAAAGAAGTTTCACTTTTTAATGGTCCAAGTGCCCCTAAAACTGATAAACCACCCATATGTTGACTGTATAACGTTGCATGATATAAAAACACAAATGCTTCCATTAGTATGGTTACAGTTTTGGTTACATTTCGACTCGAGGGATTGCTACTGACGTTTTTATTCGTTTTCCCCCATAGAATTGTCTGAATCCTCTAACAAACAATTAACAGATCCCACATGCGTTCTCATTTTGTTCTCCGGAGGGACGAACTCTCCGTTCCGCTCATTGTTTTTGTCACAACAAGAGCGTGAAATCCGCACCTCAGATGGTCTGACGGTGCTCTCAAGCACTCCACTGACCTACATAACAACAGCATATGGGTGGAAAGGTCGACACTAGAGCAAGCATCGGAGTCCTGTACGGTTTGGGAAGTTATTGATCAGGAGCCGGTTGATTTATTTGGGTAATGTAAGCAGTGCAGATGGTGATGGACGCGCGCGCTGCAGCAGTGCTGCCATCGCACTGCTGTCCTCTGTGTGATCGATAATGTAGCATAACATCAGGCAGATAACGGACTTTATCTAACCACTTCGGAGGAGTCGCGGTCTAAGCTGCATTTCAGTGGCTAAAACATCGTCTCAGAGGAACTAAACCGAGAAATTCAAGCGACGTCGGGAGATTTCTGTGAGCTGGAGTGCGAAAAGCGGACTGAACAAAAACAGCAATCGAACAACGGAGCCAGAATTATTTACCTCAGAGACACTACAGATATACACCAAAAACCATGTCAGTAGATAAAACATGCTCCCGCTCTTCGCTATTTGTTTCCACGGGGACGCGAGGGTCGACAGGCCGCTGACCGTCACGTATGTTCATCCTCTCGCTTCATTCATTTTGTCATTCAGAACATGTCGTATAATATGATTGTTAGTTTGGCAGCAGAGATGGTAATCACGGCCTATTCCAATGCGAGCGACCGTTATTATCCGTTATGTCACACGAGCATTGTCTTCCATCAACCAATAACGTGTCATTTCGAGAGAGGAACGCCGATATAGACATTTGTCACTAAGTAATGTTTTGACTAAAAGGGTGGTCGACCATTTTGTATGTAGATGGAGTCAACGTGCTGTTACTTTTCTTAAACCTCCGTTTTTTTGTGATTACATGATAGCGCATTGCGCATTTTTGTCTGTATCTCAGCTGGGATCCACGTGCTTTTACATCAGCTGATTTACGAACTAGTCTTAAATGATAAATGCTCTTCTGAAATAATATTAATGTTATAGCTGCTTTAATGAAGAGGACTGTGAAGCTGTGGAGAAGCATGTTTGCAGGCAGGGGATGGATGGCCAAATGCGTTAGTGATGATGATTTTGGGATGCAGGTTCCATCCTTTGTTTTGGACAACAATAGGGGTCTGTCAAAACACTTCACTCATCACGTGTTTTCTTGGGCTTTTATTACATTTTCCACGTTATTCCCTTTAATTACTGTGTTTTAATTGTATTATTATTATTTTATAATATTAATATTTTAATAATTTACTGGCATTTCAGAAATATGTATGTAATAATATTAATCATATATTCTATGAAATATTGCATCATGGCACTGCTTTTAAAATATTCTATATAATTATTATGTGTAAATATTATAATTAATGTTAATTGATTGATATTAACTTATAATTTATATTATTAATGTTTAAATAATTTACTGGCATTTCATATATATATATATATATATATATATATAATGTGTGTAATATGTATCATATATTTTATCAAATATTATTGGATTATATATTCTATATAATTATGTACAAATGTTTTAATTATTGATTGATATTCTTATTTATAAATATGTAATAATACACAATGTGTATTTTTATTAATATTAACTTTTTAATAAATTATAAATATTTATATTAATTCATAAATATATATGTAATATGCATCATATATTCTTTAAAATATTATTTATAATTATTAGTTTTAAATGTAATTCATTATTTAATATTTTTCAAATTAACTTACTGCATATGTATAAATATTTTTGTAATGTCTGCTTAAATAGCTACATTTACAAAAACACTACATTATGTACTAATGTAATTTTATGATTTCTACTGTAACTATTCAACATACTTTTTTATTGTTAATACAGTATGCCTCAAATAAAATAGTTTGAAGAGTAGAAGTCTGCACTCTCACATGTCAGTTATCATAGGTATTTTCATATGAATGTAATACATTTTTTAGTGTATTGTTAATGTATATTAATATGTTCTATTTAAAATGTAGTAAATGTGTACTTTGAATGTTCACTGACCGTCATCATTAAACATTTACATTAGGTTGCATTATATTAATACAGGGCAAAAATGCAGTATACTATTGACTCTGAACGTTAGTTCTGCCGATGACATGTGACTTGGTTTGCATGTGTTAGACTTATGTTGCTAGTGACTGGCCACATGTGGTACCATATAGGGCGTACATAATAACTTGGTTTATGCAACACAATTCAGTCTCAAGAGAATCCATTTTCCCCTCCATGTCTGTTCTTTATAATTCCTATTTCCATTTGAAAAGCTACTTTGAAAATGTTGCTTTAGTCATTTGTTAGTTTGTTTATTCATAACCTTTCAGTTCCTCACTCCGTTTTGTTACAGAATTGGGAGCCGGACGGGAGATCTGCGGAGGGCTTTTTTGAACACAGTATTATCAGAGTTCACCTACGAGGGACCATGTTGTCCATCTTAGCGGCGGGGTCTGTGTTCTTCCCGGGCCTTTTCCTGTTGTCCAAGCACTGTCTCAAATCCATCCCTGGACTGCGGTGGAGTGAGGGCGATGCCGTCATCGTTTCAGCCAGGTAAAAACTTGCACAGAGGTTAAAGGGAATCTATTATGCCCTTTTTTGGGTCTACTAGAATAGTTTTCATGCTTGAATGTTCAAAAAAACACAATATATTTTCCACATATTCTCCATTGTTGCAGCTCCTTTCTTCCCAGTCTGTCAGTAACGCTCTGTTTGGTTCCTGTCTCTATGAAGCCCCTCCTTCTGAAAAACACAATGTGCTCTGATTGGTCGGCTGGATCAGTGTGTTGTGATTGGTCAACCGCTTCCAGCGTGTTTGGGAAATGTCCCATCCCTTACCATAACCGCCGTCCCTTATCATAACTGCCTAGGATGGCTTGAGGGTGATTAAATCATGGGAAAATTTTCATTTTTGGGTGAACTATCCCTTTAAACAGCTTATGTTTGGCCATAAGTAGTTAGTAACTTTTCTAATGTTTTGCAACCAAACAGTCTTAGGATAGATAAAAAGATTGTCAATGAGACATTGTCATATCAGCCTCCACTGAACAATAGGGAGAAACGTGAAAACACAGTGAAGAGTACTAGCTGTACTTACTTGTTTTGTTTTATTTTCAAGGTTGGTGTCATCCATCCAAGCTATTATGGCTTCTACAGCTGGTTACATCATCTCCTCATCCTGTCAGGACATCATTGAGGACCAGTAGGTGCAACAGTCATCACTTTTTGGGACATAAAATCAATTTATATCAAATCTTAATCAGAACAGATGTCGTTTTGCCACACTTTGATCCTAATGACAAGATGTAATAAGAACCTATTGATTTGTTGATGTATTTGTTGGTCAGTTTAAAAAAGCATAAAGGCTATACACAATTATGATTGTGTATTTGTGCAGTGAGATTTAACCATAAACCTTGGGATTCAACTAAATGAGTACCAGAATTTAATGTGCTGAAATTATGACTAAAATGGTCTGGCCGTTGGAAGCCCTTTACCAAGTTATAGGCTATTGTTTTTTTCCCTGACCTGTTCTCAGTCCATCTGTCTCTGTGTTTTTCTTTCTCAGACACTGGCTGACCTGCTCCTACATATGGTTTGCTGTGCCGTACTTTGTGTATGACATCTACGCCATGTTCCTGTGTTACTGGCACAAGCTCCAGGTCAAAGGGCACGAGGTGGACAACGGCTCCAAATCCAAGGCTATGGCTGTCAGTGGCTATCTCCGGCGAGAGTTCCTCATGATCTTACATCATGTTGTCATGGTCACCGCGTGCTTCCCCATCTCTGTGGTAATAGTCATCACGGAGGCAACGTTTTAAAGGACCAGAGTCTCTAATAATAGCATTTTAACTCAAGATTTCAGAGAATCTGTTCATGTTCAGACTTGCTCTTTCTCTCACATTCACTTCCAGTTCTGGAGGCAGGGAAAGGGCGATTACTTCCAGGGTGTCATGTTCCTGGCTGAACTCAGCACACCGTCCGTCTGTCTGGGCAAAATCCTCATCCAGGTATATTCATTATTGATTAGTTGAGTGCTGCTTTCTTCACGCTGTGGTATTCTTACCCTGATTCATCATCCTCTGCTTTAGTCTTTACAGTGTGTGTACAACATTAAGCACAACTTCAGTTATGTCGTACTTTAATACATTATTCATAGTAAAGTGTATTTACAGAAGTGCTGACTTCACATATGCAAGTCTGGCCTAAACCCTGACAGAGTAGAAATAAATGCAAATGCCATTACTGGAAAGGAAACACGCACTTAAAGTGAAAGCTCACTCAAAATTATTTATTAAAATCATTTACTCACCCTAATGTTGTTCCAGATATGTCCCTTGTGAAAGAGAAATGTGCTTAATTGTATTGAATGTGCTTTTATAGAGTATTTCAAATCTTAAGTGTATATATTAAAAAAAACCTGTACTTTCAGATAATATAATATTAACTCAATAAAAAAGTTTGTCAAGACAAACTTTTAGTTGGCTTGAGAAAGCCAGACCAGAAAGTTTGAAGAAGTTTTAAAATCTTGAAGTTTGAAGGTTTTCAATTTGAAGTTTAAAGTAGTTCAAAGTTTGATGGTTTTGAAGGCAATACATTCTATCAGAAAAACAGATAGATAGATAGGTCAGATTAGATGGGTCAGATTAGATAGATGCCATGTTGTTAACATGATTAGCACATTGTTAGCATGTTGCTGTCATGATTAGCACATTGTTAGCATGTTGCTAACATGATTAGCCCATTGCTAGCACGTTGCTAACATGAATTAGCGCATTGTTAGCATATGATTAGCATGTTGTTAGCATGATTTAGCATTTTGTTAACATGATTACCATGTTACTAGCATGATTAGTATGTTAACATAATTTAACATGTTGCTAGCATGTTGGTAACATGATTACCACATTGTTAGCATGATTTACCATGTTAGTGACGTTGCTAACATGATTTAACGCATTGCTAACATGCTTAGCATGTTGCTAACATGATTACCACATTGTTAGCATGATTTAGCATGTTGTTAACATGATTAGCACATTGCTAGCATTTTGCTAGCACGATTTTGCATTTTGCTAACATGTTGCTAGCATGTAAAGTACTTGTTTATAATTTTAACTGCAGTGTGTTATTTGATATTACATTTAAAGTTAAAGTATCTGTCTTAAATGTACTAAATTGCAACTTAATAATTACAAATGTGTAGTTACAAATATATTTAAATACTTGACGTACAAGTGTCAGTAGAAATGACAAAGTATATTTTATAATACCATTAAATGTATGTCAGTGCATTCAGCAGTACTTTAATCATATTTCAAAGACAACAGAAGTAATTATGAAATTACATATAAAGATGTACTTTAGTCCTACTTAAGTGGGTGAAAAAGCACCTCAAGTTCAACTAATTGCATTTAAAATATAATACATTTTAATTTAATTGTAAATAACATGCAATTAAGTGTCCAAAAACATTACATTAAGTTCACACGTAAGTATATTCTTTTAAAGTATATTATTTCCATAATACTGTAGGTACTTGTTTTAAAAGTATGCTAAAGTGTACTTCTTTTCACAAGGGTGACTTTATTTCTTCCACAAAATATTTTTCAAAATATCTTATTTTGTGTTTCTCATAATAAAAAAAAGAAAGAAAAAGAAATAAAAAAGGGGTGGGGGTTGTATAAACTTTTAAAACTTTTTTTTAAAGATTGGTGTTTTAGGAATGAACGTGTCAAGATAGATTAAGTTATGCATTCCTTATTCTTCTTCTCCAGTCACCCTCTCAGAGCCTCATCTATAGCCTCATGGCCACAGCTGCCTCTGAATATAGCTCCCTGAATTTAGATGAGATTTAACACTTGATATGATGCCTAGCTCTCTACCCAATCCACCCCTCCTCCCGGCCTCCAGTATATGGAATAACACAGTTTAGCTTGGTACCGAGCCAGGTGACAGGATGTGTATTTACTGCTGAGTGTACGGAATAAGTGTGTATCAATTACATACTACAAATCTAACATTAAGTTTTCTTAAAGGTTAAGTATGCTATTTATCTGTTATTAACAGCAGCAAGTGGAAATGGAAAATAATGATAGTTTCCTAACAGGTTTCCAGAAACACTCCTACCATCCATTGCCCTCTGTCTGTCTTTGTCTGGCAGTCCCACCTCATACTGTCTGTCTGTATTGCCAAAAGTTTTGGGAAACCCCTCCAAATCATTGAATTCAGGTGTTCCAATCAAATCAAATCAAGCACCTAGGCATGCAGACTGCTTCTACAAACATTTGTGAAAGAATTGGTCGCTCTCAGGAGCTCAGTGAATTCAAGCGTGGTACCGTGATAGGTTGCCACCTGTGCAATAAGTCCATTCGTGAAATTTTCTCACTACTAAATATTCCACGGTCAACTGTTAGTGGTATCATAACAAAGTGGAAGCAATTGGGAACAACAGCAACTCAGCCACGAAGTGGTAGGCCACGTAAAATCACAGAGTGGGGTCAGCGCGTGCTGAGGCGCACAGTGCGCAGAAGTTGCCAACTTTCTGCAGAGTCAATAGCTACAGACCTCCAGACTTCGTGTGGCCTTCAGATTAGCTCAAGAACAGTGCGTAGAGAGCTTCATGGAATGGGTTTCCATGGCCGAGCAGCTGCATCCAAGCCTTACATCACCAAGTGCAATGAAATTTTGGACAATTTCATGCTCCCAACTTTGTGGGAACAGTTTGGGGATGGCCCCTTCCTGTTCCAACATGACTGCACACCAGTGCACAAAGCAAGGTCCATAAAGACATGGATGAGCGAGTTTGGTGTGGAGGAACTTGACTGGCCTGCACAGAGTCCTGACCTCAACTTGATAGAACACCTTTGGGATGAATTAGAGCGGAGACTGTGAGCCAGGCCTTCTCGCCAACATCAGTGCCTGACCTCACAAATGCGCTTCTAGAAGAATGGTCACAAATTCCCATAAACACACTCCTAAACCTTGTGGAAAGCCTTCCCAGAAGAGTTGAAGCTGTTATAGCTGCAAAGGGTGGGCCAACTCCATATTAAACCCTACGGATTAAGAATGGGATGTCATTAAAGTTCATGTGCACGTAAAGGCAGGCGTCCCAAAACTTTTGGCAATATAGTGTATCTGTCTGTCTGTCTCTGTCTGTCTATCCTATCTATCTATATCTATCTCATCACTGTGATTAAATAGATTGGAAAATATGACTAAATGCCAAGCGTTCAAAAAAGTAGCAAGTCTTAGGGAAAAAAAATAAAATGTAGGATATGACCTTTTTATTTTTAACAGTTTGCAGTGGTGCATTTCATAATCACTCAAACACTAAACACTAAAACACTTTTTCTTCTCATTTTCCCTTCTTTCATGAAGTTGTGTTACTTATTCTCTCTATTTGTCTTTCTCTTTCTTTCTTACTCCTAAGTACAAGCAACAGCACACACTTCTTCACAAAGTGAATGGAGCTGTTATGCTGATCACTTTCTTCCTCTGTCGAGTCCTTCTCTTCCCCTATCTCTACTACGTTTATGGAAGGTATGTCTCTTTTAAAACTTCTTTAACTTTTAAGGAATAGTTCTCAAGAAAATGAGAATTCTATCATTATTTACTCACCCAAACCGAAAATATTGTTTTGGTAACACTTTACAATAAGGTCCCATTAGGTAACATTAGTTAATGCATTAGTTACCATTAACTAACAATGAGCGATGCATCAGTTCATGTTAAATGATGTAGTTAACTAATGTTAACAAAAGGAACCTTATGGTAAAGTCTTACCGTAATTTTTGTTAAATGGAATGTTTTTTTAAAAAAAATCCTGTAGCTCTTTGTTTTACACTGAAAAATAACAGCATATGGGTTTGGATAAACATGAGGGTGAGTAAATAATTACAGAATTATTATTATTATTATTATTATTATTATTATTATTTGTTTGCCAGAACTATTCCATTAACTTTCTTTCCTTTCCTCACTCCCGCTCTGAGGTGACAATAATGCAAAAACCGTTTATCGGGAGAAACATACTCTTTTAGCTCTTTGATTATAACTTTAAATTATAACATTTTCTGTCCATTTCCTCTTTTCCAGGTACGCCTCTATTCCCTTCTACCGGGTTCCTTTTGAGGTGCCCTGGCAGTGTAATCTTGGAGCGGCTCTCCTCATGGCCCCGCAGCTCTACTGGTTCTCCCTGATCTGCAGGGGGGCACTGCGCCTGTTTACCGGCCGATCCTCGCGCTCCCGCAAACCGACGGCTCCGGTCAAGCCCGATTACGAAGGACATGAGCCAATGACTCAGTCGGCCAATGGATACAGTACACAGATGGTGGGTCGGGACACACCCACAATGTCTCACTGAGGGGAGGAGCTTATGCAAATGAGACTAAGCTAAGAAGAAAGGGGATTGGATGAACACAATTATGAAGCGACTGAGCAGAAGGGCAGGTTGCCAAGGAAGTACAAGAGTGATTAAAGAGGTACTGAAATAGACTAGACGCCCTGTAATGCATTACAAAACAGCATTATGTTTAGTTACAGGGCTTGTGTACTGTATATAAGACGTGCTTTAGTAGATCAAGGGAAGCTACGGTGAAAAAAATCAGTGGAAGTGTCTACACAGTGGCCAGATGTGCGTCACATCACAACTGAGGCAATAAGTGCAAATTTTATGCGAGAACATTTCTGAACCAAGAGAAGCACTTTTTGTTTGAGGCACTTTGAAGGGGTTGTGGAATGTCAAACTGAGGTCTCGTGCCTGAGGTCTGTTCTTTGCATATATTATTGTAGTGTTGCAGATGCATCATTCATAGAAAAGTCCTTGACTATTATATTTAACACTGGTCTACAATGAGCAACCCAAGCTTTAATGTCTCTAGAGAATTCGGTCGAAAGGCTTCTTGTTCGGTTTAAAGGGACAGTTCACCCAAAAATGAACTTTTATTTTATTAGTGAAACACAAATTTGAGATGTTAGGCAGAATATCTGATCTGCTCTTTTCCATACAGTGATTTATTATGTTCCAAAATGGGAAAAACTCCATAAAAGGATCATATATACTACCGTCCAAAAGTTTGAGGTCAATACGATTAGAAAAAAAAGAAAAGAAATTAATACTTTTATTGAGCAAGGACTTGAACTTTCAAGAAATATTAAAATTCAGGCCGATATGATAAGACAATAATTATTTTCATGATATGGCTGATATAATTAGGGGTCAAGCACCAAAGGTGCATAGGCACCTCTTGTAATCATTGGCGTTCTTATTATTATTATTATTCTGTTTCCGTTCCTTCTGCTCTTGAACCGTCTGTGGGAAAGTTATGAAATTTGGAACACTGATAGAGGACTGACCCAACATTAACTACACCAATTTTGGAGTCTCTAACTCAGTCCCTCTAGCACCACCACCTGTCCAAATTTTCAGTCATGTTTAGGCGAATAACCGTAAAGGCTAGAGACGAAATGATGCTTATGACGTCATATTCCATCATAAAAATTTTCCTGCCATTTTGAATTTTGCGACAAACCTACTTTTTCAAACTCATCCTAGATGGTTTGTCCAATTTTTACCAGAATTAAACCACATAATCTTCAGACCATGCTGACAAAAAGTTATGGAATTTAAGTTGTTTCATGAAACATGAAACTCGCAAACAAGTTTTACATAGCGTTCGCAAAAATAGACATACAGTGGGGATCGAAAGTTTGGGAACCCCTTTCAGAATCTGTGAAAATGTGAAAATTTTTAACAAAACAAGAAAGATCATACAAAATGCTTGTTATTTTTTGTTTAGTACTGTCCTGAGTAAGATATTTTACATAAAAGATGTTTACATATAATCCACAAGACAAAAAAATAGCTGAATTTATTAAAATAACCCCGTTCAAAAGTTTGGGAACCCTTGGATCTTAATACTGTGTGTGGTTACCTGGATGATCCATGAATGTTTTTTTGTTTTGTGATGGTTGTTCATGAGTCTCTCGTTTGTTCTGAGCAGTTAAACTGAGCTCTGTTCTTCAGAAAAATCCTCCAGATCCTGCAAATTCTTCAGTTTTCCAGCATCTTTTGCATATTTGAACCCTTTCCAGCAGTGACTGTATGATTTTGAGATCCATCTTTTCACACTGAGGACAACTGAGGGACTCAAACACAACTATTAAAAAAGCTGCAAACATTCACTGATGCTCCAGAAGGAAACACAATGCATTAAGAGCCGGGGGGTAAAAACTTTTTGAATTTGAAGATCAAGGCAAATTGTACTTAATTTTTCTTCTGGGAAACATGCAAGTATCTTCTGTTGCTTCCAATGGGCAGTACTAAATGAAAAAAAATTATATTTCAACAAAATAAGAAAAATGTGGACATCTTCATCCTGTTCAAAAGTTTTCACCCCCCAGATCTTATTGCATCATGTTTCCTTCTGGAGCATCAGTGAACGTTTAAACCTTTTTTAACAGTTGTGTTTGAGTCCCTCAGTTGTCCTCCGTGTGAAAAGATGGATCTCAAAATCATACATTCACTGCTGGAAAGGGTTCAAATATGCAAAAGATGCTGGAAAACTGAAGAATTTGCAGGATCTGGAGGATTTTTCTGAAGAACAGAGCTCAGTTTAACTGCTCAGAACAAACGAGAGACTCATGAACAACCATCACAAAACATAATCACCTGGATCATCCAGGTAACCACACACAGTATTAAGATCCAAGGGTTCCCAAACTTTTGAACGGGGTTATTTTAATAAATTCAGCTATTTTTTTGTCTTGTGGACTGTATGTAAACATCTTTTATGTAAAATATCTTACTCAGGACAGTACTAAACAAAACATAACATGCATTTTGTATGATCTCTCTTGTTTTGTTAAAAATTTTCACATTTTCACAGATTCTGAAAGGGGTTCCCAAACTTTCGATCCCCACTGTAAGGCTATATCTCCACAATGCTTTATCTTATTCAGACCAAACTTGGTACATGTCATCACAAGCATGATCTGAGGCAACATGCTGCGTTTCGGCACAGCGCCACTTAGTGGTTCAGAGATAGGAAAAATGGATATCCAATTTTTCCACATCGACCATTTTGGGCGTCGGCCATTTTAAATTTTGTACTAAAATGCTGTATTTTATGAATGCATTATCGTATAGTTACGAAACTCTGTATGGGTCATCAGCACGATGCCCTGAAGGAGCCTGAGAAGTTTCAAGCCTAGTAGTAAAATCATCTTAAAATGTCGTTACTTGCTTTTTATTGCAGCTGGTCTGACGCTCCCAGCCATGTTAGCATGGCCTATCCTGCTCTTTGTGCTTGGCCCCGTTAATTGCTGCTTGCAGCTATATTTCTATACTGTTTTTTTAAATAATTAAAAAATACTAAAGACTAAAATCATCATTTTTAAATGTAAAAGTGAATTCACAACTTTATAATATACGGCAAATAATGGATATACATTTTGTTCCTAAAATATCATATGGCTTCAGAAGACTGGAATATAGAGCATAAATCATTGTCTGTTTGGATGGAAAACAGAAGATTTTTTACCTAATATCTACTTTTGTGTTCTGCAGAAGAAAGAAGCATGATGTTGGAACAACAATAAATGACTCATTTTCATTTTTGGTGAACTATTCCTCAACCAGAGCTGATCAAATGAAAGAAAACCCATCAAATGTAATTAAACCCTGTCTGTCAGAGAAAGAGGCAGCTCAGGGTTTGGGAATGTATACTTGCTCAGAAAACAAGTGTTACACGTAAAGGAAAGTAGCTACCTTGAATGTTCTCCGATTCGACCTGTGATCCACTGTAAGGTGGCTTTAAACGCATTTTCCCAGGAAATTGTTTAACATTTGTAGTTAGCTTTACAATGTCCCTAGTATAACCTCTTTAAACAAAGACCCAAGTCCTGAAACCCTGCATATGTTTTAAAGGGACATGATCAAATATATATTAAGCTGCCTTATCCCTATGGAAACTCTGACAACCCTTTTCCTGATTTTTTTTCTCTTTACTTTTGGCCAGAGGTGAGTTTCCTCCAAACAAATGTGATACTTTACATAGTCAATGTGAAATTTATTTGCACTTTATTCATTTTGTTGTCTTCGAAGCCATTTTGTTTGTCTCACAGGTAAATGTTCCTAATTTATTGTGTTTTTTGGAAGGTATTTTGATTCCTTTTTAGCCTGTCAGTCTCAGGTTTTTGTTTGTTAATGGGTCACTCAAGCTATCTAATCTCTGTCTAGTCATAAATCAAGGATTCATTTGCAGATGAATTTGGCCCAGTATGCTTTATTTAATAACACAGCATTCAAGCGCTTGCAAGTTCAACCCGTACCACTTATCAAACAGAAATGAATGACATTGCAAAGTATCTGCCACAAGACCTGTTTCTGAAGCTTACTTATACTTAAAATGACTGAATGCTGATTGAAATTTATATAATGAAAAAAAAAAAACATACAGGTGCAAAATGTCTATTGCGCTGAATTGGGTATATGACTTTGCATGTGTATATTCCATCTTTGTCCCTTGTGAACCCTCTATAATGTACCAGTTCAACGTGCACCAATATCCAGACTATTTAATCCTAGTGAACTGCAACGACTGCTTTTGATGGTTTTCTTTGAGAGCATCTATGTTTTGGTTGGTTTAACTTCTGTTGTTTTTTCCATATGTAAACCTGTTTAACCTGTTAACATGAGTACAAATGAAAGCACTGTTGTGATTCAATCTCATTGAAGAAATATACTCTTGTCTCATATGCCGCATGTTATAAATGTCGGTTCTCCTGGTCCGTTTGTGAAGGTGCCGTACGGGGTTTAAACGAGACCTCGATAATGTTAAGCGTGAGTCTCAATGTCTGCCATCGTGACCTCTGCGGAGACATCTGGAATTAAAACCAGCTTAAATGGAGTCGAAAAGGACAGATCAGGATTTTCACATCAGATGTCCTCTTAATTTGAGAGCCTGTGCCAGACGGGAGATGCTTTGAATCCAGACAACGCAATTCAGGCTAACGGGCCACAAAAAGATACAGCAGCTTATGTTTAACCTTTTCTCCTTTCACAGAATCGGTTGCGCACTGAATACAAAGTCTGGGAGGTTTCAACACCGGATGTGGTTGTTTGTAATTACTAGATAGGGATTTTTAAAACTCATTCAAACTCAGAACAATTTGCTAATGAATCATTCAGGAAAAAATCCTAAAGAAATCAAACATCACCATGGCTTGTGAAAAAGTTTAACCTAACTAGAAAATAATAATAATAATAATAAATAGAAAAATGTATATTTTTTTATAAAAACATTTCCATGACTTTTGCAGGCCTGGAAAGCAGGGAAATTTTCCTAATTTCCTGTTATTTGATTGACCATGGAAACCCCAAAGCGGGAAAATTGCTGGGAAAATCAAAAGGATGTGACGTTTACACGCACTCCCGAGAGTCTCTTTTCCGTTCAATGACACATGAAACTAATGCTTCTACAATGTTCAGGATAAGTTAATGTAAATCTGTACTGTAATGTCAACGTGTCATTCAAAAAAAAAGATTAATTCAAACTAGTCTCTCATAGCCAGATGTATATACTCTATAGTCTCAAATATGCTTTATAATCAAAATATCGTAAGAGTGTAAGGTAACACTTAATTTTACAGTGTCCTTGTTACACGTTACACGTTCGTTCATCTTCGGAACACAAATTTAAGATATTTTTGTTGAAATCCGATGGCTCAGTGAGGCCTGCATAGCCAGCAATGACATTTCCTCTCTCAAGATCCATTAATGTACTAAAAACATATTTAAATCAGTTCATGTGAGTAGTCAGCGTGTCGAATCATGATTCGGATCGCGTGTCAAACCGCCAAACTGCTGAAATCACATGACTTTGGCGCTCCGAACTGCTGATTCGACACGCTCCGAAGCTTCATGAAGCAGTGTTTTGAAATCGGCCATCACTATATAAGTCGTTATTTTGTTTTTTTGGCGCACCAAAAATATTCTCGTCACTTTATAATATTAATATTGAACCACTGTACTCATATGAACTGATTTAAATATGTTTTTAGTACATTAATGGATCTTGAGAGAGGAAATGTCATTGCTGGCTATGCAGGCCTCACTGAGCCATCGGATTTCAACAAAAATATCTTAATTTGCGTTCCAAAGATGAACGAAGGTCTTACGGGTGTGGAACGGCATGAGGGTGAGTAATAAATGACATTATTTTCATTTTTGGGCGAACTAACCCTTTAACATCTAAATATCTCTCTCAGCAGTTTGGACGGCATCTATATGTTTGTTAACAATATATCGCTGCAAAAGTATTTCCAACTCCTTTTTACTTCTAAGCAAAGAACAAAAAAGAACTTGGCCTTGAATCACATTCAGTCTCTTGTACATTAAGTGCATGAGTGTGAACACAAGCAGCAAGTTCCTGGCTGCAGTTCACTTAAAGGCCACCAGTGTCGCTAATAACAAGGTTTCTGAATTCTACATACAGCCCCTTTAACAAAAATTAAAGGGGACATAACACACACAGTTTTGCCAACCTCATGTTAATCTTGAGTACCTGTAGTATTGCATCCTTCATATCTCCGAAGAGTCTTTTGTTTTATCAGATTTATAAAAGACAGATACAGCTGTACCGCTTCTTTCCGAAAACAGTAGAGCTCCTGGAGACTTGCTGTGGGCGGAGCTAAAGTCACAACATTTCACACAATACATCATCGCATTATCCCAGGATAACTTTTGATTCACTATACATTTGTGTCGTTTACATTTTATGCACTTTGATGCAGTTTTACTTACCGCCTGCGGTTCCGACTCGTGACCGGGATCTTTTATCGCTGGGATTGCTCCATCTTTCAGTTTCAAATGATCTGCAAATCCAGTGTCGAACTGGGCCTTGTTTATAAAACATTCGTCACCGAAATTCCGGGAACAAACATACATACGTGCACAACTCTGTTGCCGCCCCTCACAACCAAAAACACACTTCTTTGGGGACATTGTTGATTTCGTGGGCTAACAACAAAATGACAAATCTTTCTGGAGCCAGTCCTGTGCAGTGCCGACGACTTCTGTAACCCGAATGAAGCCTGTTGATGGGCGTGCTCTTGCTCTCACTCTGGGTGATGTGTGTGCGTGCGCTCTTCCGGGAGAAGGGCCCATACAAGGAATTCCGCCCTTTATGATGTCATACAGGGCCATACTTGAAAAAAAACTTTCCGAAACTTACACGAACCCTGAAGGAGTGTATTTGGCACAGAAATACTCCGTCAATACTCGTTTTTTGAAACTTTGGCCATGTTTAGCATGAGAATCTAACACTTTTAACAGTGTAAATAAGTCAGAATGCATGAAATAGCATTAGACATCCCCTTTAAATACAGCAACAAATATACTGCATTACTGTAAAGTGTTACCAAGAGATTAATATCATTAAAAAACAGCAAGACACCAGAATCTAGGCAATACATTTATTCACATTTTAAAAAAATCTTTGAATAAAAAAAAGACAACATCAGTAAAATATGGTCATCTCATTGTCCAATGCAAAATTATGAATTATGATGAGTTAGGGTATAAACCCTAAAAAACCTGGAATTTGTTCAAGCAGTCTGTTGTTTCCCTCAGTATCTCCTCTGTCTGGGGCTGAAGACAGTGCTAGGGTCACTGTCTCTTTCTCGTTCTTTTTCCCGCTCTCGCTGACTGTTCGGCGATAGAGGTGGCTCGATGGCAGGCCCTGGCCGCGATTTATCGTTTTTAAAAAGGTCACGACCTGTCCTTAGAATCTGCTCCTCAATTTTTCTGTGACGCTTCATGTCCGACAGCACTTTGTCCAGCCGGGCCTCACGTCTGACCGAAGAGCGGGCAGAGGAACCTGAAAATGAGAGAAAAGGATGAATTCAAGTCAGCATTATTTATTTACATTGTGTGTTTGCCAATATTACCAAATCTATACAATGTGGAAGAATGTTTTATTGTACCTGGTGTCCTGCGGCGATTGAGAAAAGAGTTCTTGGGAGTGGCCATAGTCTGCTCTTCATCAAAATCAAATTCGGTTGGTGTGAGGGCTCTGCAGAACAGAGAAATAGATCAATACATGTTTCTTGTTTAAAAATTTATATATATATATATATATATATATACACACACACACACACATATATATTTTTCCATCTGTATTATATATCTGACTCACTTGCGCTCATTCTGCTCTTGTTTGGCCTCCTGCGAGTCTTCTCCGTCTCGCTCAGGTGAGGGAGTGCGTGGAGGGGTCGGAGGTCGGCGTGGAAGAGCGACCCACTTCAGCTCGAGCGCTTCTCCTTTAGCGAGGAGCTCATACAGCCGTTTGATCTCCTCAGGTGGAGGCATCCAGTTCTTGGGATCCTCCATCTCCTCGTCACTGTAAGGGATCTCCCAGTCCTCCTCAGACTGCTGCAGCTTCCCTTCACCGCCTCCATTCATCTCTCCATCCGTGGTTATTCCCTCTTTCTGCTCCTCTACATCCATGGCTTCTTTGTCTCCCTCTACATAGACGTGTTCAAAAATGTATTATGAGAAATAATATCTCACAGAACTAACTTACACACCTTACAAAAAGAATTGTGGTGATACTATGGTACTCCAAGGTACAGAATATAAAAAGCATGGTATAGAGCAGGGGTTTTCAATGTTTCAGATGCCGTGGACCCCCAAATGTGATCATTCTCATGTGAAAAACCCCCATTCTAAAATGTAAAAGCCATATATATAGTTTCTTGTATAAAGGCCTAGTTTTTTTACTGTGAGAAAATGTATATTATAAATGTCTAAAATATTATTTGGAAAAAAAATTAGTTTCCTACTCAGAATTTATTATGGAAGCTTGTTTCCACCACATAAAAAAAAGGTAATAGCGACTTTTTATCTAACAATTCTGAGGTTTTTTTTTTTATTCTGAGAAAAAAAAAAGAGTCAGAACTGCAAAATGTAAAACGCAACTAGAAAAGTCAGAATTGTGAGATATAAACTTCAAGATATACATTTTGAGAAAAAAAAATCAGAATTAAAATGTCACAATTACCTTTTTTATTCAGTGGTGGGAACAAAACACAATTGCGAGATGCAAACTCGGAATTTGGAGGAAAAAGTATGAATTGCAATATGTAAACTTGAAATTGTGAGGGGAAATTGTTTTATTTCATTGCAGAAACAAGCTTCCATACAAGCTTCCAATACTGTACTGCTAATTGTATTATTCATTATATTTATTTATTTATTTTACACTGTTTTTTTCCCAGTTTTAACCCCCCTAGGAGACAAATGTGAATGCATACTTGTGTCATCATCCGTTACAGTATCCTTTGCGGTTTCAGTTGTCTCCTCGTCTCTTTCTTTATCCTTTTCTTCCTCTTTTCCAGCAGTTTTGTCCTGTTCACTCACTCCCATAGACTCCACCCGCTCCGCTAGAGAGGACTGCGCGTCCTCTGACGCCTGCATCTTTCTGCACACCTGAGGAAAAGCAGACGCGCGTCAGCTGCACTGCAAACTAATGATTTCATATTTCAAAAACGAATCGAACGCATGGTTCTGTTTTAATAAATCATATTCGGACTAGTTCCGCGCCTTATGGGCAGACAGGGTTCGCTGAACATCATTCAGAAACATTCAATATAATTATTTGTACTGCACAAAAATGAAGGGGCGGAAGCAGACTTACAGTTGTTTTCCCACCTCTGTTACAAACAGCTGCGCGGAAAAGTAGAACGCATCAATGTGCTATTATTTCAAAAAATAATACTGCTTTAGTTTTCATAGCCATAAAGCACTGTTTATTTCGGCGCCTTGACGTCATTCGTATCATGACCCGGATGAGAGGAGGATCCGCCCACAGCGCCACCACGCGCTCGAATGACCGTTATACACCTTCCTGTTGTAACAAGCTGTTTATGCGACAAACAGACAGACATACAGATAGAAATGTACTTTTTATTCACCACATTCCTTATTATAATGTCTGGCTTTCTTTCCAGGCCACTGCATTTCAGAAAACAAACAAACAAACTATTCCTCGTTATTTTTAAGACCTACTCCGATAGTGATGCTCGATTCGTGAACGAATCATTCTGAGTCAATTCTTTTCAACGAACCGGTTTATAAATCGCGATTGGTCCGATTTTTTTTTTTTTTTTTTTTTTTTTTTAAACATTTTTAAATACTAAACTTACCCTTCTTGTGCTGAAATGAAATGTCTTATTGTTTCTTAATCGTTTCTGCCCATATTATTCTCAATTGTAAGTCGTTTTGAGAAAAAAAAGTCGGGGTTGATTTGAAAGGACTTTTAATTTGGCGGGTGTTTCCCATAATTCCAGAAGAGCGGAAACAGATTGAAGCGGAGCCGCACATCAACATCAACAGAACTAGTACAAATCTGCAATGAGTTTTGAGTGGCCCTGGCAGTATAACTTTCCTCCATTTTTTACGTAAGTAAATCCATTTGTCACTGACCGCAGATGGAACCATTAGTTTCGTGTCTACAATGTTGTCTGAATACTTTAGTCTATTGAAGAAAATATACATTTGTATCGTGAATAAAGCTGCTGTTTGCATTCCGCTACGGAAGTAATCAAATCACCACATCACTTCACGTACAGTTCAGTCACGCGAGGGATGAAATCAAGTATAGTTATGTATTACAATACTTACAGTTGTAATATGCCATATAGCATTTAAATGCTGTATGACTTTAAATGCTTAGAAAGGTTAAGGGAAGCTAGTACGATCAGAATAGACATGCTTCTGTGATTTGCAACAAGAAATTGTAATAAAGTTAAAATTGCATTATATAAAGAGTGCCATGCTTAGTGGAAAACCTGGAAATATTAGGACATTTTCAAAATTGCCATTTCATGGCCTGGAAAATGTATTTTAATTAATACAATTGTGACAACTCATGGAAATTAACACCATTTCAAAAGTCATGGAAATATGCATAATAAGTATTTTAATTCTAAAGTATCTCTATAAGATGATTCTTGAAAATATTGAATGTAGTCATATTGAGGAAACAACAAAAATGTATACATGCATATTCATTAATACTTTATCACAATATTATAGTTACATTATTGTATAGAAGATTATTTTGTTGGAATTCATTTACATCCATGGGTATGACATTCTTGCAAACTGGGCCTCAAATTTTATTGAGATTGGACTGGAATGACCCAGTAGTTAAAGACACTTAATATAATGTTTTATTACGTTTTGCAGATTGCAGCCAAATGTTGACACGAGACAGAAGCAGTTGGCGGCATGGTGTTCACTCGTGCTGTCTTACTGTCGTCAGCGCAAGCTCTACACACTGGACGTGCTCGAGGCGCAGGAAAGCCCTGTGTTCAACAACAAGAAAATTGAGAGTATCCTTTCACTTATGCCATGTCTTACCTGTCTTTGTGTTATTTTTATATGATTGTGGGTTAATGCTGTTCTTTTTCTGCCATTACTTGCCATCTATATTTCCCATAACTTGTGTTGTTCAGGAAAACTTTCAGTTGAAGCCATACAAGTAGTTTTTGAAGAATTGAGAAAAAAAGGTGGGAAGAAACAAGCATTTACATGAAGACACGGTTTCCCAGTTTGTAAAATTTGTTTTAAAATGATTTTGTTCTTTGCTTTGCCACAGGAAACCTGGAATGGTTGGATAAAAATAAATCACGATGTCTTATAATGTGGAGGAGACCAGAGGAGTGGGGCAAACTCATTTATCAATGGGTGAGAATATCCTGTGCATTTTCAGACACAATGTCACTGAATGCTCTTTTCCATGTTAGAACGGTGATTCAGCTGTACACATTTAAAATGACAAGCATGAATTGACTATTGCACTTTTGCTTAGTAATGACAGTCATTTAGGTCTCTGTAGTGGAAAGGCCCTGATAAATCGAAGAAAGAACTGGTGTGATGTCACTTCAAACAAAATCAGACCAAAAAGAAATTTGTTTGGAGTTAATTTTGAGAGTTTGAAACAGCTTGCCAAAATAAACAGCATTTATTTGAAATAGCAATCTTCTGTAACATAACAGTTATGTGTATAATGTGTATTTTATATATATATAATATATATATATTAGGGCTGCACGATATTGGAAAAAACAGACATTGCGATATTTTGTTTTTCTGTGATATATATTGCAATATGAAAAAAAAAATATTGGAAAAAATAGTGCTTTTTATTTTTCAGGTCATTCTAACAATATACAGGTACAGAAATCGAGTAATCAAATGTAAAATAACACTGCACAGTCTGTATAAATTAAATATAATTAATATATATTAAATATATAACTATTAAATATAAAGCTAAAAAAGTGATTTTTCTCTTTTTGTTGTTTGATTAACATTCATGACACAGAAAGCAGCAGGAATATTAGGCTGCTGTCACTTTAAGACCAAATACGCGTAGCCAAAATACTGTTACACATCCGTTTTCTTTCTCAATTGTTTATTTATTTATTTATTTTTTGCGTGTATTTGTCCGTTCAGGCACAAACAGACGCTGAAGATAAAAGGAATTCAGTGGAATTCGTGTGCATCTGCGAGGCTCTGTCTGTGTGCACAGGAAACAGCCGCACATTCAGAATTGAGCTTTCTTTTGCGCCTTCTTGCGCTTAAATGGTTTCAAACTTTACTATACTAGACATCGCACATCCTGCGATGCGACTATCGTGGATGCACACATCACGATATCGATGCTAAAACGATATATTGTGCAGCCTTAATATATAGAGATAGATAGCATAATGCAAAAATGGGATCATGTCAATTTCACTTTCCTTTTTCCCTCAATTTTTACATGTAGGTTTCCAAAAATGGCATGGTCAACTCAGTGTTTACACTTTATGAACTCTCTAATGGGGATGACACAGAAAATGAAGGTATAAAATGACATCTAATGTACATTGCACTACGTCACTAAAATAGTATTTTATATTTCTGTATGACTTACCTGGTTGTAGTTTACTGTGTATCTTGTGAAGCAGCTGTGGTTTGCACTGATCTGTTGTATCTTTCAGAGTTCCATGGATTGGAGGATTGGATGTTGCTGCGTTCACTGCAGGCCCTGCAGGCTGATGGGAAAGCAGAAATTATCTCTATGGATGATGGAAAAGGAGTCAAGTTCTTTTGAATCAGGTTTTCTCAAGTCAGACTTTGGGATGAGGTGTTGGGTTTCTGTCAGCCCAGCATGATCTTTTGTCTCAGTCCACTTGGGATCTTGTTTGGACTGTATATTACACTCCACTGCTAAGTCAGTAAGTCATTATTTGGCACATGAGCCCAAACTAAATGTAAGGGTCTTCCTTGTTGGAACATGTTTAAATTGGTGGTTTTACACCTGTCAAAACTGGAGCCGAGTAAAGAAACCATGATTTTGTTCTTAACCATTATGCATACGAAATGTCAGACCAAAACTAAGGAATATCAGTATCTTAATGTAGACTGAGACTACACCCATTTTTTTTTTGTGTACATATATTTTATTTCACTCCTTTTATTGCTGTAAATCCTGAAGGACTCTTGTTCTACTTGAATATTTTTTTCTGTGTAGAACCACAAAGCCAAAAGACGGTCTACTAATCTCAGACACGGCTTTTGTGAATCCTGCGATGCTTCCTGGCAAAGATAAAATGTTCTTGACTAAATGTCTTGTTTCTGATGGCAGTGGAATTCATATCAACATTTTGCTGAAATCTGGTAGCATTGACTCCTTTTCCTCGACTGTCACTGTATCTTACCACCTTTTATACCAATGTAATACTGTACAAATAAATGACAGAGACACTTTCAGTTCTCTCCTGCAAGCCCCTTGAAAATGCTCTGCGTTTGGTTTGACTGAAGAGCGCTTAAATATTTGATTTTCATATGCAAATCTCATGTGCTTAGCGGAAGCATTGAACCAGTCATCTTCTCTATGCTTCTAATGGAAGAGTTGACGTGCTGCAATTCAAACATCATTATCAATATTACTCATGGTTTGGGTGAGGAGTTTTACAAAATTAGTCTCTCGAATATGTACGGAAATGTCTAAAAAGTAAAAATCTTTAATACAGTGCACAAAAACAATATTTTTTAATTTAAAATAGCATTCAATTTAATAATTGTTGGGAAAAAAAATGGTTGATTGGCATGAAATTGAAGTTGTGATAGTCTTTTCTTCACAATTGTGACGTATATCTGAGGGAAACAGCTTCTCGAACAAGAAAAAATGTAGGATGGGACTTGATTTTGTATATGGGGAATTGATTAGATGGTTGTATGGTTGTGGTTTGCTATTGGTGGATCTCATGTGAGTGACAGGTTGCCCCACCCTCACGCCAGTAAACGCGATATCAGAGAAGAGAATGCTGGGTAGATTACTTACAAATTGTAGTCCATTACTGAATATGAATGATATGATAAAAATTGTAGCTAGTAATGTAATCTATTACATTACACATTTTAGGTGAAGTAATCGGACTACTTTTTGATTACTTTTAGATTACTTCTGACCTATCTTGTTTATAACATTGATTTAAATAGGACGGCGTTGTACCATAAAAATACAAGGAGAAAGAAAAATGATTTAATTTATTGTTATCAACAAAATTAAGTGCATTAAACATTACATTATGTCAGGGTTTCCCTATCTAGGGTTTGGGAAGGGACTGCAGGGGGTTAATTAAATCATAAAAAGTTAAATTATAAGAAATAAATAATCTGAAAATAAAACCAATCAAAATAAAAAGTGGCTGGTCTGTGTGTGCAATTCCATAAAACCTGTGAGAAAGGAAAATGTAAAAGATAAAAAAGAAGAATTAGGGAGAATCAGTGAATTCTGAATAATTTACTGCCATTTTTTTGAATATTAAGTAATCATGCAATCAATAAAAAAGTAACTGTATTCTGATTGAGTATTTAAAATAAATAAATAAATAAATAATCTCATTACAAGTATTTAATGTTTGGAATCTGATTATGTAATCCAGATGACATACACCGATCAGGCATGACATTATGAGCACTGACAGTTGAAGTGAATAGCACTGATTATCCCTTCATCACAGCACCTGTTAGTGGGTGGATATATTAGGCAGCAAATGAACATTTTGTCCTCAAAGTTGATGTGTTAGAAGCAGGAAAAATGGGCAAGCGTAAAGATTTGAGCGAGTTTGACAAGGGCCAAATTGTGATGGCTAGACGACTGGGTCAGAGCATCTCCAAAACTGAAGCTCTTGTGGGGTGTTCCCGGTCTGCAGTGGTCAGTATCTATCAAAAGTGGTCCAAGGAAGGAACAGTGGTGAACCGGCGACAGGGTCATGGGCGGCCGAGGCTCATTGATGCACATGGAGAGCGAAGGGTTCGATCCAACAGACGAGCTACTGTAGCTCAAATTGCTCAAGAAGTTAATGCTGGTTCTGATAGAAAGGTGTCAGAATACACAGTGCATCGCAGTTTGTTGCGTATGGGGCTGCATAGACACAGACCAGTCAGGGTGCCCATGCTGACCCCTGTCGACCGCCGAAAGCGCCAACAGTGGGCACGTGAGCATCAGAACTGGACCACGGAGCAATGGAAGAAGGTGGCCTGGTCTGATGAATCACGTGGATTGCCGGGTGCGTGTGCGTCGCTTACCTGGGGAACATATGGCACCAGGATGCACTATGGGAAGAAGGCAAGCCGGCGGAGGCAGTGTGATGCTTCGGGCAATGTTCTGCTGGGAAACCTTGGGTCCTGCCATCCATGTGGATGTGACTTTGACACGTACCACCTACCTAAGCATTGTTGCAGACCATGTACACCCTTTCATGGAAACGGTATTCCCTGGAGGCTGTGTCCTCTTTCAGCAGGATAATGCTCCTGCCACAAAACAAAAATGGTTCAGGAATGGTTTGAGGAGCACGAGTTTAAGGTGTTTAAGGTGCCTCCAAATTCCCCAGATCTCAATCCAATCGAGCATCTGTGGGATGTGCTGAACAAACAAGTCCGATCCATGGAGGTTCCACCTCGCAACTTACAGGACTTAAAGGATCTGCTGCTAACATCTTGGTGCAGATACCACAGCACACCTTCAGGGGTCTAGTGGAGTCCATGCCTTGACGGGACAGGGCTATTTTGGCAGCAAAAGGGGGGCCAACACAACACATTAAGAAGGTGGTCATAATGTTATGCCTGATCGGTGTATAATCAGTTACTACCCAGCACTCTATTATTTGCTTAATCCAATGATCTGTTTTTTATATGTGACACAGTCAGTAAGAGAGAAAGAGAGACAGGTGGCTCTCACGTGCATGCTAAAGTATCATGCAACAGCGCCCTCTGCTGAACATCCATTTACCAAATAATGCAGTGCGACTGTTAATCATCCCTGAGGGCCTATTTAGTGTTGACCACACATAATGGAACAGACAAGCAGAGACACAAGGGTTTTTATGTAATTACATACAATAATGCATTTTTAAGTTTGACTAAATCAAATACATTTTGCAGCCACTGTATGTTATGGAATATACAGTACAATGCATGTATTAAACACAATAGTGTAAGTTGAATAAAATATAAATATACTGCACAATGATTAGAAGTAAAGAAGGGGAAGTGCACAAATGTTCTGTGCTCTGAGTAAATGGATAGCCTCTGGTATGAATGATGCTTTGTACTGCTTGTAGAAGTTTCTGGCACACGAGAGCGTGCAGCACACGAGAGGAAACAGCTTGAACTTGTGCTGGAGAACGTGAGCTGTCCCTCATGTCCTGGACCTTTTCTGGTCTATAGATGGGCTAGAGTTCATAAATCCAATCCAGTGTTTTTAGAGCGGATGTTTATTGTGGTTTGCAGAAGGTTTTTGCTCTTGGTTGTGAGGGACAGAGACAAACAACAGAATACTCTCAATATAACAGACAATGATTTTACAATGGGCTTTGTTGATTTTGGATTTGATATGAAGCTCTGTGACATTTCTGTGTTTTGATTAGGCTCATTCTGTTGTAGACATTGTAAATCAAAATCATTATCAGGGTCATGAAATAAAACTGTCTTGATATAAATGCTATATTTTGGAGTTACTTAATTTTAGCAAGAAATGCAAAAGATTTGAGATACGGAATGTCGCTTTTATTAGAGCTTAGCCATTTTAAATATATTATTTATCATATTTATATTTTGGGGGCAGCATGGACAGAATAATTATTTAATAACCGTGTCCTGAATCCAACAAAGTCTAAAAATAATCCAGCCAGACTCTATGTGGCTTTCAGCTCATATTTAAATATCAGTTTAGATGTCAAATGTCAATTTAATTAGCCTAGATTTTTTTTTTTTTTGTATATGAGTGAATAACTGAAAGTCAAGGACAACTTCAATATTCATTTAATAAACTCTCTGAAGCGACTGTTCCCAATTGATGTCTTGATTGTCAGTTGTTCTCAGGAAACATAAAACTGGTCAGAGTAAGTTGTCAAATTTTACTATAGGATACATAATAAATTAAATACACATAAATTATAACTAGATGAGTTTGTAAACAAACTTTGATGTTGGCTTGAGAAAGCCTAATATAGTTTAAATAGATATGAAAATATACAGCTGCCTTTCAAATTTTAGGATGGGGGGTCCATCGCGACAGTGATCATGGTCCGTGGCCTCTAAAAAAATTTAGCCCCCTTGGTCCAGACCACGTGATTCGGTTTTCAAGCGATTCATTCAAACGTTTCTACTCGAAAGAACGAATCGGACATAGTAAGCGGAAAATCTAATGGACACTCTCACCAACACAAGGTGTCCTGATGGCACAGATAGATCTACACACTGACGAACTTAAGCCTGCAGTGAAACCCAACGCTGCGGGACTCAGGTGAAGGGGGCGGAGTCAGCCGCTCACTCACTGTGAAGAGCTGTAGTGCACGCGCGCCTCTGCAGAATGCACAGCAGCCGTGCGCGTGTGTGGAGCGAGTGACATGTGCTGTTTCAATTCTGGAATCATTTCAGACTGCTTTAAATAAGGTAAATCTAAGTTTACTAGCGCGTTATATTATATATTCTATATAAAGAAACATATGTCTTATGTTGTTATTATTATAACCTAATTTGCTGTTATATTTGTCATTTCCAAGTAAAAGTGGAGAAGAAGACGGCACCTAATGTTCTTGATGCTTTGCGTTTAATGCGCGCGCTTGTTTATTTCTCTTTTTCATCCAGTCGGTGATGCTTTGAGCAGTCTTCATCATGTCTCATGCCGAAGTTGAGTTCGCTGGACGTGGTTTTCCAGGTTTACCTGTTGAATTAGAGGAGGACTGTCTCTCCAGGGTGCC
Organism: Mylopharyngodon piceus; assembly: GCA_039654765.1. Taxonomy (NCBI): domain Eukaryota; kingdom Metazoa; phylum Chordata; class Actinopteri; order Cypriniformes; family Xenocyprididae; genus Mylopharyngodon; species Mylopharyngodon piceus. The sequence goes on along the minus strand of CM077455.1, from coordinate 20,090,748 downwards.
AATGCTGCGAACGCACTCCTTGAGCGCGAGGAGGAACTCATACGTGCTTCATAAACTCAGTGTGGATATTGACCCGCAAATATACACGGAGACACTCTCCAAGGCGCTGTCATGGTCCTCTGAAAACATATTACTATCAGAGAGAAGAACTGTGGAGGATAAAACAGACCCTCCATCTCCAAGTTCTTCATCCGCGGTCTCCAGCCCAGAGTCTTCTACACCCAACGCCAATTCAGCAGCTCCAGAGGACTGGAGAAGCTCCGTCCAGACGCCTCTGTCCCCTGCTCAGGATGCCAGCTCAGATTCGGACAATGAGGGGTCCAAGGTCGAGCATGTGGTACCACGACGCCCATTTGTAAGTAGACTGGAACAGGACGAGAAAGAGGACATCGAGACCAAAGCGGTGGCCACCTCACCAGATGGAAGGTACCTGAAGTTCAACATTGAAATTGGGAGAGGGTCGTTCAAGACGGTCTACAAGGGGCTGGACACAGAGACCACGGTGGAAGTGGCATGGTGCGAGTTACAGGTAAGCTCTCTTTCTTAAATGGTATGGCAATGTTTTGTTTATGTAGAATAGTCCATGCAGGTTTAGAGGTCGTTTTGCAGTCATAATACCTTCATAATGATTTTTAGACCTGATGCACAAACTATGATACACTATTTAATATATTTAAAGCAAATGGAGCACATGTTCCAAATGTGTGGCATACAAGCATATCAGACCATTCTTCTGTATTTGACTCCTGCATGGATGCTTGGAAAAGTTTTAGCTGTCTTGAAGTGTTTTTGTCTTTCTGTCATAAACAGAAATCTAAAATTTAAGAAAAATAAACCATGAAACCAAAACAACCCACTCCATGATGAATGGCAACATTATAACTTTTGATTCAAAACAAATAGTCATTGAAATTTATAAAACAAAATTGTGTTCTTACATTGTTTTACAAGTGAATTAGCTACTCATCCCATAAAGAATTGCAAATGACATAATCAACAGTACAGTATAAATGATTTATTAAACATACTATAGTCCTTTGTTATAAGTATAAACATTAACATATTGCAAGATAATTTTCTCAGTAACACTTTACAGGAAGACTCCATTTGTTAACATTAATTAACATGAACTAAGAAAGAAAAATCGTTCTAAAGTATTTATTAATCTTAGTTAATTTGAATATCTACTAATGCATTATTACAATTAAAAGGTGTATCTGTTAATATTATTTAATGGATTTGAGTTAACATGAACTAACAATGAACAGTTCTTAGCTAATGTTAACAAAGATTAATAAACACTGTAACAAATTGTTAGTTAATGTTAATGGGACTTATGGGACTTTTTGGTAAAGTGTTACCCTTTTGCTGTGAATTTCACTTCCATGTTAACTGAATTTTCTGATTTGTGAGTTTTTTAACTGGGAATTTGGCAGTTAAATGAATTTTGTCTTGTGCAGAAGTGAATACTATCACTGAACACCCTCAGAGCTAATGGAAGGTCTGTCTTGAAAGGGTTATTGTTTAATTGAAATCAATATCTCTTTGGAGAAAATCAATGGGATTTATACTTCCGGAGCCGTGCTGTTCGTTCAGGTTCAGTCAGGCTCTATAATCTAATCAGTGGTGTGGGATCAGGTGCAACGACTGTCCCACTGAACGAGATGCTCTAATCTATGCAAAAGAAGCCAGTCTTTGCTCTGTTTCAGTGGCGTGCAAATGTTGTACCTGTGAAATCACATGTCCATGTTTGCCCACTTTCTCCTGTTTCTCTTTGACCTTGATCAACCTTCTGTCGACCAATCATGCACGTCACAGTCAGGCGGCCAGGCGGTCACTCTTCCGTGCCACCGTTTCCACACTTAACTGTGCTAATACATGCATTCCACACGTCTCTGCGTTCATTAAGAGTATCACGTACAGGAACTAGTTTTCTCTCACAGTCCACCGGAAGATAACTGCTCTTTTATAGCTCAGGAGACTTAGTGGAGATTTCTGTTGTGTTTTATGTTAATATCAACTTTGTTTCAGATGTTTTCCTAAAAGGCCTTAAAGGATTAGATTACTTCAGAATTAAAATTTCCTGATAATTTACTCACCCCCATATCATCCAAGATGTTCATGTTTTTCTTTCTTCAGTCGAATATAGTTTCTCCATATAGTGGTCTTCAACAGCTACCAACGGGTTGAAGGTCCAAATGTCAGTTTCAGTGCAGCTTCAAAGGGCTCTACACGATCCCAGACGAGGAATAAGGGTCTTATCTAGCGAAACGATCGGTCATTTTCTAAAAAAATACAGTTTTTTATACTTTTTAACCACAAATGCTCACCTTGCGCTGCGATGCGCCACGCATTACGTAATCACGTACTTCCGCTTACGTCACGCGTGACCTTTCCAGTGTAATTACGTAATGCGTGGTGCATCGCAGAGCAGTGCAAGATGAGCATTTGTGGTTAAAAAGTATATAAATTTTTATTTTTTAGAAAATGACAGATGGTTTCTCTAGACAAGACCCTTATTCCTCGTCTGGGATCATGTAGAGCTCTTTGAAGCTGCACTGAAACTGACATTTGGACCTTCAACCCGTTGAACCCTGTTCAAGTCCACTATATGGAGAAAAATCCTGGAGTGTTTTCCTCAAAAACCATAATTTCTTTTCGACTGAAGAAAGAAAGACATAAACATCTTGGATGACATGGGGGTGAGTAAATTATCAGGAAATTTTAATTCTGAAGTGAACAAATCCTTTAAAAACAAATTATTCAGAATAGAGCTGTAAAATGAATGTTGCATAGTATGGATTATTTGGCTGTGGAAGAATTTGATGAGAGGAGTTCAAAATCAAATTGCGTATTGCAAATCTGAGCACAGTTTTGTTTAGATTTTTAGAGTTGTATTTGTTAACATTAGTTAATGCACTGTGAACTAACATGAACATGAACTATGAAAAGCTGTATTTTCAAAGATGAACAAAATACAGTAACAAATGTATTGCTCATGGTTAGTTCATGTTAGTTAATACATTAACTAATGTTAACAAATGAACCTTATTGTAAAGTGTTACCAAAATATCTTTGTTTGTGTCTCGAAGATGAACAAAAGTCTTACGGTTTAGGACAACATTTTTGAGTGGACTGTCCCTTTAATGGTTTGGATCCATTTAATACTATGATGGCTTTTGAAAACATGTTTTGTTTTGATAGGACTGATAGGCGTGGAACAAGGCTGAGTTGGCAAAGTTTTTCAGAAGTGTAAACACAGGGATTAAATGTGCACGTGAGGTGGATTCTTTGCACCTGTTGCTTTCTAGCATCATGTTGTCCTGTGATGATGGGGGTTTCTCAGGGGAAAGTGAGGCCAGGATTACAGCAGTGGGATTGATGGAACAGGTGTGAAGCAGGGCAGGGTGAATCAGGACATGCTGATATGCAGGTAGCCTATAATTCAAAATGCCTCCAGTGCCTGAAGGTCACATTCCTAGTCTTTTGAGGGAATTGCTGTAATATCAGCTTGAACTAAATTGAGGGATAAAAGTAAGCTTTGGGCTTGAGATTGAAGCACAGAAGTGATCTTTAAAGGATTAGTTCACTCAAAAACGAAAATTCTGTCATTATTTAGTCAACCTATTTCATTTTAAACCTGTATGACTTTTCTTTCTTCCATTGAGCACAAAAGTAGATGTTTTGAAGAATGTTCACACTGCTCTTTTTCAATGCAATAACAACAAATAATGGGCGTGTTAAGTAAAAAAAAAAAAAACCTCAAATACACCATAAAAGCATTATAAAATTAGTCCATATCTCATGCTAGTTTTGTGTGAGAAACAGACTGACATTTTAGTCACTATTGACTGATAATTTTCAAAATGTAAAAATGAAACGTCAAGTTCTGAAGAAAACAGCATAAAGTTTAGAATGATGTGAGGGTGAGTAAATAATGACCGAAATTTCATTTTTGAGTGAACTAATCCTTTAAAGATCACTTCTGTGCTTCAATCTCAAGCCCAAAGCTTAGTTTTATCCCTTGATATGCTATTATAGTTTTTGTTCATATTTTGAATTAGATTTTATTTTTTATATTTTTCTTCTCATTTTAATTTTTAGGTAAAGTTTTTTTTTTTTGACCTTTTGTATTATTATTATTTATTTAGTAGTCATTTTAGTACTTCAACTTAAACTACTAGCTGAAATAAGTTTTTATTTTGTTTCTGTTGATGTTTACTTTCATTTCAAGTATTGAAAATGTTTTTTTATGGTTTTAGTTTCAGTTGACGATAAACCTGAATACCAACTAAAGGGATCAAAGTGAGCTTCAGGCTAGGGATTGAATTACAGCAAGTTTGTAAAGACATGTAATTGTGACTCATTAATATTTTAAATACTTTTTTTGCTTTTTCACTTTTTTGCTTAAATTGCTTTTAAATACCTTATTAATGCATTCGACTGCAGTCCCTGCTGCATGTTAAAGCAGGTTAAGCTAAAGCAGTGTGTAGAAGAGCGAGTCCCCCGCAGGTCTTAATCAGCTCTGATGGGATTTCAGATGGCTGCTGCTATCACTCGTGCTGCCGTCTCTGCTTGGTCACGATGACATCATCTTGAGCTGACCGCCAGCAGCTGGTGGTCTGACCTTTTCTAATCTTGCTTAGTGCATGTCCACACACACAACCTATGATGACCTTCCAGATCAGTTCTCCTCATTTGGTGCTGCAGACACAGTATCCACGATACCCAAACCACAACAGACTGCGAGGTGGTTTTCACTGCAGGAGAAGAAGAATTTCATCCTTTTTGTCATAGCAGACAATTTTACCCAAATTAGCAGACTTACAAATGTGGAACATTACAAGCAGTTTGTCATAAGAGCTAAGCCGTTTGTGTACATTCTCACCTCATCCACCATTATGGATTTTCTTTCACTGAGCTTGTCCCTCAAAAAACGTGCCTCTACCTACCTTATTTCGAAACTTCAGTTTCTTTCCAGCTGAAATGAACACTAGAGGCAATAAAACACCAAGAACTTTTGTTCCTTTTCACACAAATTATGATTGGCAAGGGCAGATGAGCTCAGAACACTTTTATCATAGTGCATGATTTGTAAAGTAATGTATTTTGATGTTTGAATCACATAACTAGCTTCAGATGTTTGGCTTTTCTGACATAGTAAACTTGCTCGGTAGCTCACCTGGTACAGCATTGCAGTGTTTGGTAATGAGTCCCATAAAACACGAGTCACGATAAAAGACCTCAAAAACTTGTCGAAGCAGCTAAAATGGTATGGCTACTTCAGCAAATGCCTTTTTATTAGGGGTCCTTGATTATGATTACACTTTTTTAACTTTAGTTAGTGTGTAATGTTGCTGTTTGATCATAAACAACATCTGCAAAGTTACGATGCTGCAATGCAAAGGGAGATATTTTCTTTTAAAGAATTCTCTGTTTAAGGACTACAACAAAAGGCTGGTTGGGACTACAACGAGCTTCTTCCCGGGTTAGTGACATCACTAACCCTAAAATTTACATAAACCCTGCCCCCAAGAACACGCAACAAAGCGGGTGAGGCCATGATGGGCTGCTTTAGAGAAGAGGAAGAGTTGTTGTAATAGTGTTTTGTTACCATGCTGTCATTTAACGCCGGACTGCTTCACAAATGAGGGTCAATTCAACGCTGGATTTGCACAAAAGATTAACATGACGGCACATGCTATTCGATGAGTTGAATCAACTCCACAGCTACTGCATAAATTTTTCCTCTAACCATTCAGAAACGTCCAGTTTCATTCTAAAGTTGTAACTCCGACTCCAGTTTGAACAATGTAAGGTTGAACACCGTTACTGACAATCCTCATTTTGGCTGCGTGAGATTCTCCAGCTTTGTTGTTGTTGAGCAACAGAAGCGCGAGCTGTTAAAGCTCCGCCCTCTTCTGGAAAGGGGGCCGGGAGCAGCAGCTCATTTGCATTTAAAGGGACACACAAAAACAGCGTGTTTTTGCTCACACCCAAATAGGGGCAAATTTGGCAAGCTATAATAAATGATCTGTGGGGTATTTTGAACTGAAACTTCACAGACACATTCTGGGGACAACAGAGACTTATATTACAAAGGTCCCCTTTAACACTATCGGTTAGGTTTAGTGTGGGTGCTACATTATTTTCAAACGCAATAGAGAATTAACCTTTTAGCGCCACTCAGCAGACATTTCATTTCTGAACTGCAACAATACGTATGGAATGAAACGATGCCAGATTCACGTTCATCTGCTTCGGATAAACATGAATGTGCTTTTAGCGCCACTTACTGGACATTTCACTTTGAAAGAGTCGCAAAACTTGCAGGCAGCAACGTAATATCATTTTGCATATATTGGCACGTATAATATGATGATTACAATATAAACAGATATGAACATATCACATGGGAACAGCATGACAGTGTTGTGGATTTAGCAACACATAGTTACCCGGCAACAGTTTCCTATCAGAGCTTTGCCAAATAGGACAGACTATACAGGGGAATATGGCCAAGAGCACAATCCACGTCAGAGTATTCAGTGCTAAGTGTTGAACTTCTGAAAAAAGATATGAATGGCGTTGCCATTAGTGCCTAATGGGAAGGAGAAGAACATGTTATTTTATTCCAAGCAAAAAGAATATTTTTATTTATTTATTTTTATTTTTTTGGTGTTTTCTTGTTTCTGCTGTCATTTCTGAGAGACAAATCTAATATTTGCCTCATTTGCATCTCTTTCTCCTGTCTGGACCTCTGTAAATTTCCAGTCAGCCGTCCCGTGTACAGTTACCCAGCACTTGGACCTTGGCCATTCACTTCCTGTGGGTCTAAAGCTTTGCTGGGTAATGCAATGAAACATTGTGTGTGTTAGTAAAACCGCAGTGCTGTAGTTCACAGAATAGATTACAGCTGATGCTCAGATACTCTGCTGTGGAATTTTCCTTTGCTTTGCTCTCAGACTAAAGAGAGAGAGTTAGTTACTAATCTGTTGCTTCATACTACATTTGCATGTTTAATGAGCACATGAAACTATAGCCGAAAGAGATGAAAAAGAAGTGTGCTTAATTGTATTGAATGTCAACTTGTAGTGTATTTCAATGCTTAAAAGTACAAAAAAAAAACCTGTACTTGCAGGTAATATAATATTAATGAATAAAAGAGAGTACACTTTAATGACTTTCTTAACACACTTAAGTACACTTTTAAAAAGTGCACTTTGTAATAATGTCAAATTAAACATTTTACTTTAAAATCTTTTGTCACGCTTTAAAGAAGTACACTTATTTGATGTGTTGACTAAAGCACGTAATTATAATATATTTTAAGACTAATATATTTTAAAGAATTTAATTTTTATTGATATTACATTAAAATGTTTCAATAGAAATGACATTAAAGTATATTTTAGTGCTTGTCAGTACATTTTAACCATTTATTTCCATTTATTTGTAAATAACATGCAATTAAAGGTTCAAAAACATTACATTCGCACTCAAGTATATTCTTTTAAAGTATATAATTTCCATAATAATAAATAAATTATATTTAAAAGTATACTAAAGTGTACTTTTTCACAAGGGACAAGCCACAAATGCTTAACTTTTACTAAACCCAAATCACTATTTTAATGCTATTTGAATCTAATGCAGCATACAGGTACTCAAACTGTTTTAAACAGACAAAATGGTTGCAGATCAACCATTTTATTAGGGTTAAAGAATGTATGTAATTGAACCCCGTTCATAATCATTCATTTCTCAGCATGCATGCAGTCATGCTCATAAAGAGTTTGCATAGTTGAATTTAAATTCTCTGATATGCTTTAATCAGTTTTTGACACACATTTTAACTTCTTTGATAGTGTGTTGGTGAATCTACTGCAATGACTATGAATTACAAGCAAATTGAGGTGCATTTTCTCTTACTAGGAGAGTCTGGTTCCAGTTAGTAATGTAAAGTAGAAATGCATTGATTCTGACCTGAAACTAAGGGCCCTATCATACACCCGGCGCAATGCGGCGCCAGGCACGACGCAAGTGTTTTTTGCTAGTTCCAGCCCGACGCAGTTATTTTCATGTCCTGTGCCACGTTGTTTAATCTGTTCGCCCATGGGCGTGCTGGTCTGAAAATGAGGTGTGTTAAGGCGCATTGTTGGCGCGTAACTATTTTGAGGCAACTGAAATAGACTGCGCCATTGACCAACTGAAAACTGGTCTAAAGTCAATGGTGAATTATTTGTTTTGTTAATGAATGAGTGCGTTAGTAAGATGCTCCTATATGCGTGAGCCGGGCGCGCCGACTATTTTTCCCGTCCTTAAACTAGCAAAAGTGGATTCGGACACGCCTTAAGCGCACTTGTGCCGTGCGCTTTAGACCATGTGCTTAGATCATTAAAATAGGGCCCTAAAAGTAGTGGTGACCCAAAGCTATGAGAGACCTCTGTATTTGGACTGAATTTGAACAACTTATTTCATAGTTAATTATTCATATTTCAAAAGTAAAACAACATGAAAATAAGGGGAACATATATAGGGTGAATTCAGTTTGATCGGAACACTTGACATGACTGGGAAATGTGTAAGAATTAACTACTGAAATAATATATAATAATGTTTTTTTTTTTTTTTTTTTCTAGATTCATCCTATAAGTGGTTAACAATGGCCTTGATTGATGATCAAAGTATGATTTTTGTGTCAAAATGCCCTGTCCTTTTATTTCAGGGTGCATTATTACATGCCCTTTCTTGTAGTTAACATGTTGATCTTGACATCCATTTGAGCACATCAAGCACTATGTACTGACAAGTGGCTGCTGTTTATCTGACTTTTTCAGCTTGAGTTTGTTTCAGCAGTCCAAGAAAAGGGGTCTTTCAAAATGGCTGCCCATATCTTATCAGCATCTGCCTGCTGGACAAATATATTCCTTTTCTGTGCAAAAAAGAGGTGGGGGTCTGCAGTGATGAGCACCCTCACGTAGCGCTGCTGTACACTGTTCATGTATGACTGTACGTTCTGTGCCAACTGATATAGGAAGATTACATCTGTTTCTAGTGAAAAAGCCGCAAATATGTGTGTGCGGAGCATTTGCTTGCTGATGATGCAGTGCAATTATGCAACAAGAAAGACTATACTATATGTAACACTTATAGTACATAAAGTTGTTTTAAAAGTTTGAATATGAGCAAAAATGTACAACAGGATTCTGAGTAATAATTTAAATGACCTATAAGGGTGTTAAATAAGGTTATAAGGGTATGTGAATGATGACAGAATTTTCTTATTCAGAAAAGCCATCTCTTTTAAACCTATTAACCATTTCAAACCTTGTGAAAGTAAGTACACTTTAGCATACTTTTAAAGAGAAGAATATACTTAAGTGCAAACTGAATGTATTGTTTTCGGACACCTAATTGCATGTTATTTACAATTAAGTTAAGAAATTTAAGTTTAAATTGATATTAAATGCAGTTAGTTGAAATTAAGAGTGCTTTTTGACCCACTTATGTACATCTTTATATGTAATTTCTGCTATTGTGTAAATATAGTATAGAAATATAGTGTACTGTTGAATGTAATGACAAGCATTTATGATGAACTAAAATATACTTTAATGTCATTCTATTTAAATATATTTCTAATTACACATTTGTAATGATGAAGTTGCAATTTAGTACATTTAAAATATATTCACTTCAAATGTAATATCGAATAACACACTACAAATTATAATCAAGTACTTTACATGCTTTAAGTGCTTTAGTATGTTAGTCAACAAAATAAGTACTTCATTAAAGCATGACAAAGATGATTAGAAAATACCTTTCAGATTTGAAGTGCACTAAGTGATCTTCTTTTTTACAAGAGAACAACAACAACAACAACAAAAACATTTGACCTACATCTATGCAACTTGCATGTTACACTAACTGTAAACCCTTATTGATGCATCCAAGATTTGCTGAATATACATTACTCTAGACATAGAGGTCACTGATATGAGTCTTTGACGTCAGCCCAAAAATGATGACAAATATAACAGTATGTTATCTTTATTCTTTGTTGGAATCAGTGTTGGAAATGTTGGGAGTTTTGGGTAACACTTTATTTTGATAGTCCACTTTAGACATTCTTAGATCATTAAAATAGGGCCCTAAAAGTAGTGGTGACCCAAAGCTATGAGAGACCTCTGTATTTGGACTGAATTTGAACAACTTATTTCATAGTTAATTATTCATATTTCAAAAGTAAAACAACATGAAAATAAGGGGAACATATATAGGGTGAATTCAGGTTTAGACATTCTACTAAGTAGCTTTGCAACTACATGTCAACTAACTCTCATTAGAGTATTAGTAGACTGTCTGCTTAATATCTGCTAACACTTTACTTTGAATGTCCCTCGATAGACTTTCTACTGACTATAAGTAACTTTACAAGTACGTCAACTTAGGGTGTGTTCACACTTGTCATGTTTGGTTCAATTAAAACGAACCCTGGTGCGATTGCTCTGTTAGTACGGTTCATTTGAACATGTGTGAACGCTGCCATCCGAACGCTGGTGTGCACCAAACAAGCGGACCGAGACCGCTGAAAAGATGGGTCTCGGTCCGCTTCCAAACGAACTCTGGTGCGGTTCGAATGATATGTGAACACAACACGGACCAAAGACATGTAAACGAACCAAAAACAGGAAGAGGAGACCCTAAAAAGGACAGAATCCTAACGCATATCGGTTTTCATAGTCGTGAGTTTGCCCATCACAGGCATCAGACGCGTCTTTTTTTTTTTTGGGTCCGGACCAAACAAACCAAACGAAGCAAACTACAAGTGTGAACGCATCCTTATTCTACTAACCCGAACCCTAACCTAACAGTCTACTAATACTCTAAGGAGAGTTAGTTGACGTGCAGTTGCAAATGAATGACTATTAATTGACATGTACAAACCTGCTGTTGTCATTTGCTCTGTGAGGTATTTTGATAAAACAACTAATCTTAGTTACCCCACATTTCCATAAGAATGACTCATTTAGCCTTAACTGTTTCCAACTCGATTGGTCTTGGTGTTAAAGGGGTAACTAGTGTTCTAATTGAGTGCGTTTTGTGTTTCTAGTCAACTAAAATAAAACGATTTTTTCCTTAACAGGAGATGTCTGTTAGAAAGAGAGTGCGCGAGGGAGGGAGAAAGTAAGAGTATCAGAGCATAACCTTCAAACAGAGAACAAACAAAGAGGCCAGTCTGTTTCCAAACCGTTTCCCTACGAATGAACACTGCCAGCAATCTAACTATCACTTCATTGTGCTTTTATGTCCTTCTCTCAGCTTGAGGAAAACATTGAGTCATTCTGACTAATGAAAACACCCATACCCAGAAAATCAATAAATCTGAATGGAAATAGACCAAACAGATTGGCAGAAAGCAGCAGTTTTTCCAGACCACATAATGTAGGCAAATAGCATGAATAAGAAACTGTTCTTATTCTATTATATCCCCCATTGGGATGAAATTTCTTCATTGTGGCAGTATGTCTTAGTGGATTTGTCTTAATCGAAGCATTTTCACTGGTAGTCTCAGACTGTACATAACTACTACACAGTAAATTAGTAACATCTGAATGAACTGGTTTTATTTAAGTCACAATAAGTATTTAATCTGACTAATTGGGTCACGCTACAAAAATAGAAATAAATCTTTCAGGTAAGTATTGCAGGTTGCCACTTTTAGATGATTTTCCAAACATTGTTTATAACTGTAAAGGGTTAAAGAGGGTTGACATTAAGAGATATATTTAGTTAAATAAATGGAAATGTTTGTGAATGACTATCAAATTGCCATTTGATTAAAATGTCTTCCATAAAAATGATTGAGACTGCTTACCTGCATCCAGACTCTTTGACCCCATTTGAGGGATTGCAGCAATTTTATTAATAACTATAAAGTTTAATGATACTCAGAGAGATTGTCCCGTAATGATAAGGAGGTCATTCACAAGAACAGGTCAAAGATAATAATCTACAAAATCTCCAGCTGTGAAAATTCAGCCCATGAACCAAGAAGCATGAATCTGTGCTTCATGACGTCTGTTACCTTTTGCTGCTCTGGCCTTTTTAAACCACCTGCTATATTTAATGCAAATTGTTAACCCTAGGGTTGTGTACATCATAAGTTTTATAGAAGTAACTGCATGTTCTGAAGAGATGGCTAAATGTGCAGTCCTGACCTCATTTCCCAAGCCCTGAAAAAGACAATTGTCAGAACTAACCACCAACGCTTAAAGCGGAGGCTTTTTTACGACAGTACTGTACAAGAACAAGCCTGTAGTGAAAGTTACTCTGCAGCAGGTAATCAAGCCCAGCAGTACGTCCTGTACCGCAGATGCCTCTTTCTCCTTCATGCTGGGGGACATTGAAGGGATAGTTCATCCTAAAATGAAAATGAAGCCTTAAATTGCTCACCCTGGTGTTAATGTCGTATGCCCCTCTTTCTTTTATGGACCATAAAAGGAGAATTTTTTAAAAATGTCTCGCTTGCTCTCGTCCATATAATGGCAGTGAATAGTGACCAGCATCAAGCTTTTTAAAAAAGATGCAAAAGTATCACAGAATGATCCCATGCGACAGGCGTTGTATATTCAGGGCTTGACATTAACATTAACATGAACATTTTTTGCTCACCAGCTACTGTGGCTAGTGATTTTCCAAAGTTAGCAGCCACTCAACACGGGCCACAGTTTTGACATTGATACCATGGGGAAAACTGCCATATAGATATTTTTAATATTATCTCATAATTTGGCAGCAGGTTTATTAGGCTGCTGTCACTTTAAGACCTGACGCACGGATCCATTATACTGTTACACATGCGTTTTCTTTCTCAACTGTTTACATTCACTTAAAACATAACTGACTGTGTTTACGTGAATACTCGCCAAGACCGGCATTTTGACATTATTTTGTGTGTATTTGACTGTTTAAGCGCAATAAGCAGTGAAAAAGAGCTCAATTTAATACTGAGAGGCGGCTTAATGTGCGCGCACTTGGGCGTGAGCACCAAATCTACTGGAATGAGTAAAATTATGCGCAATCCCATGCCGAAATTCAAGCCCTGTAACACAAACAATGTTCATCCGGAGCAAATGAAACGAGTGAATGAGGGTAGGCGGGTTTGTGCTTTATGCTTCATTGACTTGATTATGAATGTGACTTTGTTGCATTTTCTGATTCTGGATTTCTTTTTTCCTTCATAATTTGTCTGAATGTCAAGTCTTCCTATAATCGATTGCGAAACTGCCTCTCAGTTTGTATTTTTGGGAAAGACTGAAATATCTCGCTGGACAACCATCACTTACAGTCACTTACAGTGACATGAAGGCTTCTATCCATATCATGTTAACCTATATTTTGGACTCTTCCCAAAGTCATCTTCCTCTGTCGGTTCAGGCTCACCTCCCTCTTTCTGTGTCGGTCACTATCAGTTTCTCTCACAGTATGTGTCCCTGCTGCTGCTTTTATAAATAGTAACACTATCAGCTCTTGTATTAGTGCACAATGCCAGTCATTTGCCAGTGTGTTTCCAGAACAATGTACAGTCATAATAAGTGCTGACATGAGTTGTGGAACTGAATAACTGTTGTTCTTATGACCACATTTAATATTGGTGATAGTGCTCAATATTTTAGATACTTAAAATATACTTAAAAGTTTCAAATAATTAAGATTTATTTTGATGTTTTTGAAAGAAGGATCTTATGCTCACCAAGGCTGCATTTATTTGATTAAATACAGTAAAAACAGTAATATTTTGTAAACAATTTAAAGTAACTGTTTTCTATTTTAATCTATTTTAAAATTCCTGTGATCAAAGCTGAATTTTCAGCATCATTACTCCAGTTTTCAGTGTCACATGATCCTTCAGAAATCATTCTAATATGCTGATTTTAAGTTGCAATAATCAGAAAGTATTCTGTTATGCTCATTTCTTTTAAATTGCAATAATATTTCAATTAAGTCATTCACAGCGCTGCATGGAAAGTGTAGTTGATTCACTCACGAAAGACTCAGTCTTGTACCTTTATTATTTTCTTTGAATCAAAGTTTGTAGTGTTGTGTTTCATCTCACAGCTAGTTGGTTTGGTTCATGCTTTGGAAGTCTTTGTTGAAAAATGTTTTTAAATTCCTATATATAAAACATTTCTGGAACCAAGGTCAATAAAGTGGGTGGTCACTGTTGTGCTCTGTAGATAAGTCTTGTCAAACTAACCTTCATTTAAAGCCTCTTGTGTTCCTACACACACACACAGATATGGAGGAACATTTTGTGCAGCCTAGATCCACTTGATGAATACTGTACAGCACCGCAGTCAGTAAATACACTGAAACGTAACCCAGCTGAAGGATAGATAAACTCTATGATAGCTATAATAGGGTCAATTTTATGAAAACATGTCCTGATCACATTCCACTACAAAATCAATAGGAAAAAAAATATTATTTCCTATATATCCTAATGGAAAAAGCTTCCTCTTCTGTCTCTTTTATTGATTTTTAAAGGGGTTAATGAACTGCATTATTTTATTATTTTATAATGTTTCCTGGGGTGCACTTATAATGTTAGTATGATTTTTACCACAAAAATTGTCAAAGTTTAGAAATAAAAGGCATTTTTCCTACCCTGATTTTAGCCCTCTTATTTGAACGCTCTGTTTTAAGGGGCATGTCTGCTGTGAGACTTCAGTGTAAACGCCCACTGCTGTGATTGGCTGACATCCTTGCATGTGAAAGTATTACATGTGGAACTCTTGAAAACTTTTAGCATGTTTTTACAGTTTATTAATTGTAAAAAGTGTTGATTATAGCATTATATTTAGATTGTGGCATGAAAGGTTGCAGTGATGAGCATGTAGCTGATCACAGACATGTTGAGTGCATGAATGCAGTGATCTTGATTTCTGCACAATAACAAATGCTTTCATCATAACTAACAGTGCAAACACTATAATGTAAATAAGAGACTCGTTGATTTTAACGGGAGTTTTGGTACTCGTGTCTGACCTTGACGGACTGAACAGAAAAAAATTAACCGGTAAAAGATCTCATGTCAATTAAGGCGGAGCTGCAGAGCCACACCTACCTATTACGTCATCGCCATGGACCAATGGTAGTACGAAGGTGTTTACCAGCCGGAGCAAACTTTTCCGGAAAGTTCGCTTTGGCAAGCTGTTTCAAACTCCTAAAAACGAACTCCAAACGAACTTCATTTTGGCCTGATTTTGTTCGAAATGACGTCACACCAGTTTGTTCTTCGAAATCTCTTGAAGTATTTCAGGGTCTTTATAGTGCATGTATGCTGGTCAGTGATGGTGGCATACTCCTGCACAGCTCGTGTTCATCTTAATAAAGGTGCTGACAGGTGCTCCCTACCCATGTGGAGCTCTTTAACAGGTTATGTAACACCCATGTGGAACTGGGCCAAAACATTTTCAGCCTGGGTTTAATCAAGCACACTTCTGCAAACCCCCATGACCAGACCCCAATATAAGTTTCACGTAAGGGTCAAGAGTGCAAGTCCCAAAAGCGTGAGCAATGTGGGACCTACCAGTTGTGCAGAGCTGAAACTACAACAAAAGCATCATGCCATCAGCAGACCCAGACGCGATATTTGATGAATGAACATGCAAGCGGTGCAGTATGTGTTGAATTATTGTGTTATTTTGTTTGAGAGGGAGCATGAAGAATCATTTTCACACATGAATTGGCACCTCTGAGTCCAGACCTTAAATTCATTGAAAGTCTTTGGGATGTGCTGGAGGAGACTTTACAGAGTGCTCACCTCTTGCACTGTCAATACAAGATCTTGACCAAAAATTGATGCAATTCATGATGGAAATGACATCACATTTATTTCCATTTATTAATAACATTTATTGTTAAAGATATTGTTAAATTAGCAAAGATATATTGCTATTGTATAGATATAATGTCTGAATTACTATTATTTTGATTTTGCTGCATTGCACGTTTTAATCATGGTGTTCAGATATGAATGTTCTATTAATATATACTATGTTCCACACTAATGTAACGGATGTCCTACAACATGTCAGAGCATATTACACCTAAACTCATGGCAGTTTGAGGACAGAGTGAAAAATATTTCCCAAAAAGGAGTAGCAACAAGCATTATTACTTCTTTAATATGTACGTAACAGTATTTTAGACTAAAAACCTTTCAACAAATTCATAATGTTCCATCCAGCTTGAAATGTCAGGAAAATGAAGCATGGCGTTTGAGGATTTAATTTCGTTCCATGTATTTCATATAGATTTAGGCCGTGTGTTCATCAAAACGTTTTTCCCCGCGGCTAGCATATTTTTCCAGTTGTTTTCAATGGGAGCACTACGTTTTTAAAATGCCAGGAGCGTAACGATGCGCTGAGTGCCTGTTTTTTTTACCAGTCGCCGAGAGCTGGAGAATGTTCAACTTTAGGTAAAATGCAGCGCTCATCACTGTCACTTTGTACCCAGCCATCCAATCACAGTGGAGGAGGGGCGGGACAAATACAACACCGACCAACCGCCACATTCTGCTTGTACAATGTCAAGAAATGACAACAACAAGCATAATAACGGCTCAAAATTATTTAAAACAAGAGCCAGAGCAAATACTTTACATTGTATTGACATTTTTATATAGAAACTACAGAAACAAACTATCTATGAAATGAGTTACTAGTAACATTTCTGCGGATATTCTGTATCATAGCAAGCAAAGCGTCTCAACTGAAAAAAACAGGTGCTGTGAGCGCTTGAGAGTGCTTCTAGCGTTTTCGGCTGGCTAAAAACGCTATGGTGGACACACTGCCTTAGTGTTGGAACACTATAAATCAACAGAAAATTGGAGCTTGGAACCCCTGGAGTGTTTTTATTCATTTTCACTATGATCTCTTTGCAGATCTGCATCGTCGTCATCTTCTTCCAGTGCTGTTTTTTTGCTGGAACGAATTAATGTTTGTTAATGTTTCAGTACTCTTTGGACCAAATTTGTTTTAAGTTTTAACAAAAAGTCAAGTCCCTTCAGGTTTTAATATTACTAAACTTTCATACTGAGAGTTTCTAAATTTTCTAATGGCTCTACTTATGTAATTCAATTCAGGCAGAATATGATTTTACATAACTTGAGGTTTGTACTGTATGTCAAAGGACTCAACAAAGAGACATTCATTGTCTACAATGTGCTCGGTGTCATTTTACAAACCTGATGCAATATGCATGCGTTGATGGTTATAAGTCTGATCTGTTTATTCCATTTGCTGGTGGAGGCCAGAGACATGAATGATGTTCACCTCATGTGCTTATTATCAGCTTGTGGCTGTGAGTTAGGTAATAAATTCAGTAGTAGTAAAAGAAAGAAAAAAATACTATGAAAGTCAATGAGCCCCATCAACTGTTTGGTTACTGACATTCTTCAAAATATCTTCTTTTGTGTTCAGCAGAAGAAAGAAACTCATCCAGGTTTGGAACAACTTGAGCGTGAGTAAATGTTGACAGAATTTTCATTTTTGGTTGAACTATCCCTTTAAGGCCTGGTTCATATGACTGTCATGGGCTCAATCAATCAATCAGTTATCATCATTTTCATATCGTCTGATTGCCATCCTTACCCCAGTGAGGCTTTCCTTTGCAAGCGTCACTAATAACATGAAGATTTACTGCATTTCTAAAAGTTTTTGGGATTTGACATTTAAAAAATGACTGTAATTTCCTAGAGTACATTCTCTAACTTTTCTTCTAATGTTACACTGGATGTGTCACTGGCGTAGAGGTCTTTGAAATTAATGGATGTGGTTTGGCACGAGTTCAGCAGAGGCCGGCAACTGATGCATTCTGGTCTGGGCAGTTTGGAGTTAACCAGCGCTGTGAAACTGCTGGCCCGTACTGCTCTCAACCCCCAGCGGTGTGCTCTGATTAAACGCACATGTGTTTCTGTGCATTTGTTCCTCTGAACATTCAGGGATATAATAACACAATGAGACAATTTATAATAAAATGCTATCCAAAAACTTACATCAACATATCTTTCAATAACAAACAGAAATACAAGCACACAGGATTTAAGAACTATAAACTAAGATTTTTTTAAAATGATAGTAACTGTTTATATAATCAAACAAAAATGGAAAAAAAAAAGCAAAAAATATGAAAATAAAAAACATTAGATTTCATGTAGACAATTTGCATGAACGCCAAATGCATTTGCATATGATAACAAGGGATTGGATTCATGAAACATTCTTAAGAATAAAATTCTTATCTTCTTATTCTGCAAAAAATATTTTGAATTCCCAAAATACTCCTTAAGAATGTTCTTATCTTTTTTCTTTCCATGGTTCTTAAGACAAAACTCTTGAGAAGAATGTTCTTAAAAATCATTGTAAATAACTTCTAAAAGTTAGAATAAGCTCCAACTTGTCTTAAATCCACAAAAGTAATGTTTAATGTATTTATTGGGTTGTATTGAATTAATTGTTGTAATTAAGCATTACAATATAGCACTACCTGCATGTAATACATATCAATGCAACACTTGTCATTTCATTCATAAGAAAAAAAATAAAAATGTTCTTAAGAAAATATCTAAACACAGGTATTTTCAAAACCGCAGCTTTGGCATTTCGTCTACGCGCAAACGCAGTATCCGGTCACTGAAACCGAACTTTTTTGAAAACTCCTGCCAGGGTGAAGATTTTTAGAAACTCCGGTTGCAGTGTTGTCGTGTAGACGGTGAAACCGGAGATTTTGGCTTGTGACGTCGGAACCGGAACCAGTAATAACCTTTTTTCCAGGCTTCTGATTGGCCAACATGGCTTTACTGTTAGGGTTATATCGCTACCTGTTGTTTTGGCATGCTCTTGACAGCGCTTCATAGCCTGTTTTTGCGTTTTCATGTGGAAAAACTCCGTTTATAAAAATACCTGTGTACGTGTGGACTAGGCCTAAGATTTTTCCATGAACTTTTTTTCTTAAGGAGATTTTTGTTAATCCCTCCCCCGAATTTTTATTCTAATTCTAATATTGCATTTAGTGTAGGCATTTATTATATAAACTGCATATTAAGTGACATGCAAAATACTAGGGTATGTTACATGCAGTTTGGTCAATCTGTGGCAACTTAAATTCTTACAGGTTCTGTCCTTTGAATCTTTACAGTACCACACAACAATAATGCTTTCAATGTGCCAATACAAAAAACACACAGCAAAACTTTTTTTCACAATAGCTGTCCCATATGCGTATACTCCTCTCGTTTTGTCCCACACAAAAGCACTACCATATGGCTGAAAAGCCCTTAGGTCTCTTCTTTCAATCATGATAAGCCTGTAGAGGTTGTTGTGTGTCATTTTGTAATCACTACCTCTCTGTGCCTCTGGCTGTCCTCAACTCAAGCTGCTGTGTTTCTTTAGGTCAGTATAATCCGATTGCTCCCGTTTAAGCCCACCATGAATCAATCATGCTGTTCTAACATGTTTTAACAGTGTCGGTCCCAGGATGTTCATTTTAACCATTTAGTACAACCATACCTCTTGATTAAATCACTAATTAATGAAATAAATACCTGTTTCACAAACATTATGGTGGTGATTTAAAAGTGATTGTCTTTATGAATGAGTCATTGAATCATTCACTCAATCAATTCATTCAAAACGTGGATTAATTCAGTAACAAAAGAAGTGGCTGTGTCTGAAATTGCTTTCTCTCCAATTTTCATGTTGTTATTGTTATATGACCTACCAGACGCAGTTGTGTTGATTCACTGCCATTCACAAATAACATGTCCATTGGATGCGCACTTCAGAATCTCACTGTATAGTAAGTCATCCGGGTGCTTTTCACATACTGTTTTACAAATACTGTAAATTTGAACTTAAAGGGTTAGTTCACCCAAAAATGAAATTTCTGTCATTAATTACTCACCCTCATGTCGTTCCACACCGGTAAGACCTTTGTTCATCTTCGGAACACAAATTAAGATATTTTTGATGAAATCCGAGAGCTCTCTGACTCCTAGACAGCAATTTAACTACCACTGTCAAGGTCCAGAAAGGTACTAAAGACATCGTTAAAATAGTCCATGTGACTACAGTGGTTCAACCTTAATGTTATGAAGAGACGAGTTAAAATTATAATCAAGTACTTTACATGTGCTTTAGTATGTTAGTCATCACATCAGAATAAGTGTACTTCTTTAAAGGATGACAAACGATTATTAAAACATGATGATTTAAAATGTTCTTTATGGTACAACTTTTATATTGACATTATTACAAAGTGGACCTTTTAAAAATGTACTTAAGTGTGTTAAAATACATAGTCATGAAAGTGTTATCTTCCTTTCATTTAGGTAATATTATCTGCAAGTAGTTTTTAAAAAAAAGATACTTATAAGTTTTGAGGTAAAGTGCTCATTCAAAACAATTAAGTGCACTTCTTTTTCACAAGGCATGCCATGATTGATTTTTCTTTGACTTCGCTCAGATGCATTTTCATTAGCTGAGCAATTGATAATTGGCAATATTGTGTCTAAAATGTAAGGTACCCAATATTAACTTGTTTGTGTACCAGTGGTTAAAATTACAGCTTGTCAAATGTGATATTTTTATGAAAAACTCCTGTTTTAGTGTTGCTTACTCAGGGTCAAGAGAGAGAGAGACTGACTTGGAGGGAAAGCGACTCTGCTTTTAGAAGGCACTGGAAAGTCAAATGCATCTTTATGATATTTACATCCTGGAAAAAGTTTCTGGTTACCTAAATGCATGTCCACGCACTTCGTATAGACTCTGCTGGTGACAGTGAGACCCACCCGACACCCCTGCACCTCTGTTAGTTTGTTTTTCAAGCACAGATATAGTCCTACAGAGTGTATTTGAGGAGATAATGACATTAACTGTGCTAAAAATGTGCCTGTGTGTATGAGAAGGTCTTGGTTGATATGAGGCAGGTTATGGGGACAGAAGCTCAGTGTTGATTGTACGCATACTCGAGTCTGAAAGGCAATCCTATGTTGACTGAAAATGCAGAACTGATGTTTGGAGTCGCTAATAAGATTAGTGCCATGTATATGTATCTATGTTTGCCTGTGTTTTTGCAGTGGTTGTTAGGGGATTGCGCTGAGGGACTCAATATGTGCGTAAAACCAACAATGCTTGTCAATCATTTGGTGTCACAAAGCCTTGGGCCTAGTTTAGGGAAACTGTAGTTATGTTGGGTAGGGAGAGAAACATGCTTGAACACGAATCATTAATTCATTTTCCCAAGAGGGTAAAGTTGCTTCCAATTTTTTTTTAAATCCTCCCACAGGGAAGAAACTCTAGAGTTTCAGATGAGATATCAGCATTGTCTCAAATTATTATGTTCAAATGTTTTCAATAATTTTGTATCATTGAGATATTATTATTCTTATTTTTATATTTTCTATTTTCTTTTTAGTTAAAGCTTTAGATGTTGTGTGTTTTTGTCATTTTTAGTAGTTTTTCAAAAATATGTCTGTAGTTTTTAGTAATTTTGGCAACACTTTAGTTTAGGGTCCAATTCTCACTTTTAACTAGTTGCTTATTAGCATGCATATTACTAGGATATTGGCTGTTTATTAGTACTTATAAAGCACATAATAATGCCTTATTCTGCATGACCATATTCTACATCCCATAATCCTACCCAATACCTATTAACTATTAATAAACTGTAATTAGGAGTTTATTGAGGCAAAGTTAATAGTTGTAGTTAATAGTTAGTTAATACTGAGAATTGAACCCTAATCTAAAGTGTGACCGTAATTTTTATTTCAGTTTTAATTATTTTAATACATCAAGTTAAACTAAATGAAAATGAGAAATGTTTCCTTAGCAACTAGCTGAAATAAAATAAATTATGTCATAGACGTTGTTAATTTCAGTTAACATTTCTTTTATTTCAAGTAGCAATGTTTTTTTATGGTTTTAGTTTTCAGACATACAATGACCTAAATAATATTTAAATCATAATATTTTGATATATTTGGGGGAATAAAGTCAAATATGTCAGGGTGAAACAACTGTCCTGATATCATGAAGAATAAAGACTCATTAAAAGAACATTGAACAGAAAACCTTAAGTAGTTTGGCATAATCTTTTATTATTATTCCTAAGCTATTGAACAGTTTTGTTAAAATATTACAAATATTCGAAAAAAGGCTGCCAAATCAAAGTCGTGGTGCAACTAACATGCAGGAACATGGCCAAAAAAAATATAACAGGAAATGATATCATAGAGATGACCTCTGTCGGTCCTCATGACTGTGTGCCAAGGTCAGTAAGTCTCTTAAAATATCAAATAGTTTGTCCTTTTTATGACAAGGCAAGGTTAGTTCAGGCTGTAAAATTGCATGTTGTACTATTCCCCCACCGCCCAAATAGATTTATTTCATTTTTTAGAGGCATTAAGTTTAATATTTTCTTTTAAATTGCATAAATGTGTTTTAAAACCAAATGGAACCAACATGAATACAAAGAGAATATTTCTAGGAACTTGACACAGTACTGTACATGATAGATTATGATAAAGGATCTAATTCTGGGACACTTGTTCACCAGATTGTCTCATTTGTGCCTATTGTTATTTTTTTCCTAAGGAATCTAATGAGAAACATCTTTAAATACAGAGTTAAATGTAGATATCGGCCTTCCTCTGCCACTCTCCCGTATGTTTTCATCTCTGCAGAGTGGTCACTCGAGACATAAACACACACTACTTTTCCCAGAACTCATTGAATGTAGGATTCATATGCTTGAGCTGGTGTTTCTGAGGAGTTTTCCACACGGCTGAGAGGCCCAGGCCAGCTAAATCAAGCCTTTCATACCCACCAGAGGACAGAAATGGCCTTGTTGCCAAGTAATTGCTTGTTTGTATTATAGTTGCTAAAGTTTTTCCGAAAACCTATGTTTAGAATGGGATCTAATTATGTGACAAGGGAAAAATATGATTATGTTATGCAGGGTGCTTTATGTAAATGGTGAAATTCCTTGCGGTTGCAACTGTCTTGCAGGTTCTTATCTGTTATAATGTTTTTTTAAACACTAATTACAGGTTGTTATCGGTCAGAATATGCAGTGAATCATGCTTATTGAGGGAGGATGTACGTCATAAGAATGTACGACACTTAAAACCTAAACTTAAGTTTTTTGTAACCCATGCAGGACCTATTATGCTTTTTTACATGTTCATCTTTCTTTAGTGTGTAATGTTGCTGTTTGAGCATGAAAAACCATTTTGGGGTGAAAGCGATCCAGCAGT
Organism: Mylopharyngodon piceus; assembly: GCA_039654765.1. Classification (NCBI taxonomy): domain Eukaryota; kingdom Metazoa; phylum Chordata; class Actinopteri; order Cypriniformes; family Xenocyprididae; genus Mylopharyngodon; species Mylopharyngodon piceus. The sequence goes on along the minus strand of CM077455.1, from coordinate 20,067,416 downwards.
CCACTAGTTTTTATGGCAATATCAGCTGCTTTGTTAAAAAAAAAAGTACATTAAAGCTAAAATCCAACCTGAATGATGACAACACAGAATAAAATACTATTACTAGTGATCATCAAATCCTTTTAACAGTTTATTTTACAGACTTTGTGTTTAAGTCTTACACTTTTTTCCACAAAACCTTTGCTCTCTAGAAACCCAGTCAGTTTGGGTTAAAAGTCTTTGAAGTTCAAGCATTAGCATTATAAACACTGAATTAATACCAACATATGAAATTAAATTAAGGACATGCATCAGAAAAACTGGGAATGTTGGACAATAAATATATAACAGCTTGACAGTAAACTGTTTTTGCAGTGTTGTCTTATTAATGTCCATTAAAGCAAGACTATGTAAACAAAAAAACACAGCCACTGTGTCCAAAAGTGGGAATTATGGGATAACAGACACAGCAATGCATCATGTTCTATAAGGTCATTATGTTTAGCGTGATCTAGGGGATTAAAACGTATATATTTCAGACCTAGTGGAGTAATTTACTCCACTTTAATCCCCTGGATCACGCTACAAACATGATGATCTTAACTTTATTAATTATTAATTTATTAATTTACTATTAATAGTAAATATGTAAAGTTGCATAAAATAGAAATACTCAATAAAGTATGCTAACTACGTTACCTCAGATGTGTACGTTAATGGTTGGATTCCACAACTGATAACATAAAACATATATAGGCTAAGACAATACAACATTTACTGTAGGTGTCATAAAATTTACTGAATTTGAATAATTTTCTATTGCGTTTCTGATTTGGCTGTGAGATTTGCCGATTTTGGGTGCGTAAAAAGATGTGATGGATTCTATTGTCCAGTTGGCATTTTCACCCCAAAATGGCTGCCGCGCTACCGAAGCGCCACCTAGTGGCTGTTACCCAAAAAGCATCAGAGTTTCACCTCTTGGGTTCTATAGTCTTTGGCGTTACTGACAGACTGGGAAGAGAGGAGCTGCAACAATGTCAAATTTATGAAAAATAATGTGTTTTTGAACATTCAAACATGAAAACCTATTCTAGTAGAGCCCAAAAACAAAAGACTGTGCATATTTTTCCAACTTTTTTCAGACTCGCAAACTGACCAAAGTGGAGCGGCAGCGCTTCAGTGAAGAGGTTGAAATGCTCAAGGGTCTTCAGCACCCGAACATTGTGCGCTTTTATGACTCCTGGAAGTCCACTGTGAAAGGTCACAAGTGTATCCTGCTGGTCACTGAGCTCATGACTTCTGGCACTCTCAAAACGTGAGTTTGTCCTTCATCTCAGAATCTCATATATCATATTAATGGCTCTTTTTTTTTTTTTTTTTTTGCTGATAAGGTGAACATTGATATACACTTCCCAATGTCCTAGGTACCTAAAGCGTTTTAAAGAGATGAAACCAAAGCTCCTACAGAGGTGGAGTCGTCAGATCCTTAAAGGACTTCACTTCCTGCACACTCGCGCCCCTCCCATCATTCACAGGGACTTGAAGTGTGACAATATCTTCATCACAGGGCCCACAGGAAGTGTGAAGATCGGGGACCTTGGACTGGCCACACTCAAGAGGGCAAGTTTTGCAAAGAGCGTAATAGGTAAGTCATTGCAAACTACTGTAGTTTCTCAGTAATGATTTATCTCCTGAGATCTTCAACCTCATTATGTTTCAAGTTTCAAATTAAACATTACATTTTATATTTGAAGTTTTCACCTTTAGCCACTAGGAACAAACAAATGCCATCAAATGTTCCAATACTCTTGCCCTCTCTCCTCCCGTTGCTTCCTGTCTCTTCTTGACTGTCCTGTCAAATAAAGGCAATTACAATGACCTTTTAATTAATTAATATTTTACACTTTAGTTTAGGGTCCAATTCTCACTATTAACTAGTTGCTTATTAGCATTCATGCACATACTAATGCCTTATTCTGCATGACCATATTCTACATCCCTTAATCTACCCAATACCTAAACTTAACAACTACCTTACTAACTATTAATAAGCAGAGAACTGAACCCTAATCTAAAGTGTGACCATTATATTATTTGTACATACAGTTTTTTAATATACTTTTAAGATTTGAAGTACACTTCAAGAGCACTTTCAATACAGTCAAGCGCACTTCTTTTTTACAAGGGTTTTGAGTGATTACCATATTTACATATGGTGGTATTCACATGGTACTTCAAGGTAACTGTGGTATTCCAGTGTATCATGCCCAAAAACACAGTATTACTATGGTACCTTTTTGTTAGTGACGTCTGAGTGTCCTCATATTGTGTTTAACAGGAACTCCAGAGTTCATGGCTCCAGAAATGTATGAGGAGAAGTACGACGAGGCGGTGGACGTCTACGCATTTGGCATGTGCATCTTGGAGATGACCACATCAGAATACCCATACTCAGAGTGCCAAAATGCTGCCCAGATTTACCGCAAAGTTACCAGCGTGAGTTTCAACCTGCTTGTATTATATATATTTAATTTAGTGTGATTAATTACTCGATCATTTAATGATTTGGGGGTTTCTGTCAGAAAATATTGATATACTACAGTTCAAAAGTTTGAGTACTTTTTTTTTAAAAAGAATGAAATTAATACTTTTGCTCAGCAAGGATGCATTAAGTTGATCAAAAGTGACAATAAAGACATTTATAATGTTGCAAAATGTTTCTATTTAAAAGAAATGGTGTTTTTGAACTTTCTATTCATCAAAGAATCCTGAAAAAGATGTATCACTGTTTCCACAAAATTATTAAGCAGCACAACATTGATAATAATAAATGTTTTTTGAGTAGGAAATCAGCATATTAGAATGATTTCAGATATCATGTGACACTGAAGACTGGAGTAATGATGCTGAAAATTCAGCTTTACATCACAGAAATAAATTACATTTTAAAATATATTAGAATAGAAAACAGTTATTTTAAATTGTAATAATATTTCACTGTTTTTACTGTGTTTCTCACCAAACAAATGCAACTTTGGTGAGCGTAAGAGACTTCTTTCAAAAACATTAAAAAATGTACCAACCACAAACTTTTGAACAGTATATGAGTCTTTAGCCATTTTCAAAAAACTGCTAAAGACATATCTTTTTCGTCAACACTTGACCCAGTAATATTAGCACTTACTTTTTATTTATATTTTACTTTTCTTTTTTCAATTTTCTATTCTCTTTCTACATCTATTTGTGTATATATTTATAAAAAACAAAACAAAACAAAAACCCTTGCTACGAGCACTTTACTGATGAAACTGTGACTTGACACGGTACTTACATACTGTTGTACTCACGTTGATTTGATTGCTTCTACTATTCTCATTTGTAAGTCGCTTTGGAGAAAAGTGTCTGCTAAATGACTAAATGTAAATGTAAATATGCGTTCAATTGTGAGATCGCTTTAAAATAGGTCCTATTATCATGCAGATGTGCTGCTTGCAAATGTTTTGCATAAGCATATGTCCGTCCATTCAGTATGTCCTAGTTTAGTCTCTCACACAGACAGCTCTGAGACCTTTAACCTAGCATGCGAAGTGCCGTAAACATCCTCTTTCTATTCCCTTCTTTCCTTCTCTTTCTGCATGTCCTCGTTTCCTAAAGAGCTTGCTGTGAGTCGTCTTTGAGCAGCGGTTTAAGACTCGTGCTTCGTTTTGATTAGAGCTTAAGGCAGAGTTTGGAATACCCCCTGTTTGTATCCTGTTTTGTAAAAGCCCAGGGCTCGTCTCTTTCTGTATAATTTGAGAAAGGCCCCACAGGTCACATGTGGACACAGAGAGGTCAACTCTGATTATATAACTTGTTGATACAGTATATTCACTTGTCTGCCCCTTATTGCATTTGGAAAACTTTACCTCTAAATTTCATCAACATGTTTACGGCATGTCTGCTTCAGACAGATTTCTTTAATGTAAACCAATTTATTCAATATAAAACCTTTACATGAAAGAGCGTTTCTAAGTATATCAGTTTAAATGCTGAAGGGAAACTTATTAAAGTAATAGATTCACTCATAGTTTGTAGTTAAAAGTATTTTTAACATTTAGTGGATTAAGACATGTTGTACAACATTAATCAGCTTCAACAGGCTTTCAGTAATGTTTTGATTTTGCATGTCAGAAAACAAGTTTATGATGTTTTTAAATTAATAGCTAAACTCGACACGCACTTTATGCGGATGACGCCAGTGGTTTTGGTTTATAGGTTTGTTAAATAACATGTTTTGAATGAGCGAAACAAAGCCAGCTCTGAAAAGGTTGTTGAGTGTTAATGACAAAGCAAAGGAGCACTCCAAAGTGTAAACGCAACGGGCAGTTATCCAAAACTCCCGTGAACTCCATGCTTTATGGAGCTCATGCTTCACAAATATTACACGAGTCCACAGGGAAAATGACCTACTCCAGCTGTAATTCAGCCCTTAGCTGTAATTCTTTGAAATCACAGTTTAACTTCACATTATTGAAGACTTTTGTATAGTCGAAGTAACTCAAATGTGACAAATAACAGGCGTGAAGTGTTGTAGACCTTAAAATGATTAAACCAAGCATGTGTAAGAGTTGTGGAGTGTACAATGTAAAATTAATAATATTTCAGGGCTTTATTAAATGTTATAACTGGGTACAAGGAGTTAAAGGGATAGTTCATCAAAAAATGAAAATTATCCCATCATTTACTCACCCTCAAGCCATCCTAGGTGTATATGACTATCTTCTTTCAGCCAAACACAATTGGAGTTATATTAAAAAAATATTCTGGCTCATTTGTTGAAAACTCAAGTAGGGAATATAGGCCCAAATATGTATAATTCATTTTTTTGTTTTTTTTCCCCTTTCTTCTCTTTGTATGTAATTGATACAAAGTCTGATGTCTGATGGGTAGAGGGATGGGTTGTGTTGGGGTTTTGACTGTATATACTGTATTGTTTTGGTCTTTTCTTTTGCATATTATGAAATTTTAAATAAACAGACCTTGTTCAAAAAAAAAAAAACATTCTGGCTCTTCCAAACTTTATAATGGGAGTGAATAGTAACCAATATTTTGAAGCCCAAAAAAGGGCACCGATCCATCATAAAAGTAATCGGGTCAAAGTGTTTTATAGTACTGAACGTTAAAAAAATTGCTCAATGGCACAACAGTCAGAAACAATAGCTATGTTTCCATCCAAAGATTTAACCATCAAAATTTAACTTATGCGCAAAAGTGGAATATCGCACAAAACATTTGCACCATTTCCATCCCATGTGTTTAAGAGAACTAAATCATCTTCCTGGGAAATTGGCACAAGATATCTGTAACAAACTGAAGTTGCTGCAATTGGGGAAGACACTGTGGCTCTTTTTTATCATAAATGACTTGCGCCTCAGAGTGAGCAGATGAGACACAATAAACACCCTCATGTTATCTTGTGTTCGGATGCCTGGTGTTTGGGAACACATCCGTGTGAGACGCTTCTGGGAGGTCATTATACCAAATTATTCTGATGACAGACATTGGCTCAGGCGTTTCAGAATGACCAAACCAACGTTTGAGATGCCGTGCGTTGCGATTATGCGATTTCCCAAAAATAGGTGGATGGAAACATAGCTATTGTCAGTAACAAATAAACATTGCATTTGTGCAAATAAACTTTTTCAAAACTTGTAGCTCTCTTGTAACTTGCTGTGATTAGATTATCTGAAAGGGAATCATCTAATTGACATTTCAACATTAGATTACTGAATGACATTATTAAAACTTATTAAGCCTCTTAGACTGATGTTTTTCTCAATCTTTTGACATTTCTGCTGTTTTCAGGGTATAAAGCCAGACAGTTTCTACAAAGTGAAAGTTCCAGAGTTAAAGGAAATCATTGAAGGCTGTATCCGCATGAACAAAGATGAAAGGTACTTTACTGCAGCTCAGCCTATTGATTTGATTTTATATTTTGAAAATGTTTTGTGATCCAAATCTGGTACAGAAGCAATCATTTTATATACTCACCGGTTGTTAGTGTTATGTGGAATTATTCTGCAAAGTCACAGTCTTTGAGAAAGTGAAATTTCTTAAGACGCTGCAAAATATCAGCAAAATATGATGTCATTCTACAGAGCTTGTGTTTTTAATAATAAAAAACACCTTAATGTCACAAAGGGTCGCAGCAAGAATGAAAATAAAGGCTGGAGCTTGTCGCAACAGTGATTTTAATGAAAACAAACTCAAAATAACAATCTCTGAACTTTCAAATTCCTTGCTTCATTGTTTCTGCTTCAAATTAATACATTGTTTAAACTAATACATTGTTAGCTAACTGCATGATTTGTATATGTACAAATCTGAAATACATAACTTGGACACAGTCACATCTGATAACAGATCACTCTAAATTGTAATGTTGACATGCATTTTCTGTAAAGCTGCTTTGAAACGATCTGTGTTGTGAAAAGCGCTATACAAATAAATGTGAATTGAATTGAATAGAAAATCTCAGCAAACAAAACAACCACTTTATACGGACAAGATCGGAAAAAAAGGCACTACAAACACAGGGCTATGTATACAAACCAGACCAATGAAAGCAATATAATAGTATTGAATACTATTATAAGGAATATAATAGTACACAAACTTAAATTAAATGGAAATTAAAAATTTTGCTTTGGCAACTAACTGAAATAAGTTTAAGTTAAAGCACTAAAATTGCTAACTGTAAATAAATAAAAACTAATACTGAACCAAAATAAGGAAATATAAGGAAAATATAAAAAAATCTATACAGTAAAAAATGATTTTTTTCAAATTTGTAAATAAAACAAAGATTATTGTTTATATGTTTTACACGAAAACACTATTTCAGTCTTTCTACTTCAAAATTTCACATTAAATTCAGTGATTTTTTTTTTTTTTTTGTAATTATTTGAAATTTACTAGCAATTTCTGAGTGAAAACTGTTCCTACACCCATTTTTTTCAGTGTATAAAAGTATAAAAGTCATGTATCACAAAACCTGAACCTGAAGTGAAATGCAACACTTTTTGTATGCATTTTCACCCATTCACCTGCGTATGAATTTTGAAGCATGAAGTCTAGTGTGACACCACTTTTATGGCAAAATAATTTTTACAATTTAATCATTATTATGCTAAATAATTGTACTAATTGAAAACAGGTGAACATAACCTATATTTTCAAATACAATATTTTTCACAAAACAGCTTTAGCTATTAATTGACATTTATTTCAAGTTTGTGTGGATTCATATCAATCTCTCTGGCTAGGTACACAATCCAAGATCTGCTGGAGCACACGTTCTTCCAGGAGCACAACGGCGTTCACGTTGAGTTGGCTGAGGAAGATGATATGATCAAATCCAGCCTGAAGCTCTGGCTTCGCATGGATGACACCAAGAAACTCCACGGAAAGTACAAGGACAACAACGCCATAGAGTTCCTGTTTGAGCTTTACAAAGATGTGCCAGAGGAGGTGGCGCAGGAGATGGTGAGCTTCACACATAATCTCACGCTAACCGGATCTCATGTCCCAGTATGTTGTCTTACTGTCAGCATTTAATGTGTGTTTCTTGAAGGGATACCAGGTGTGGTTATATTTCTCAGCTCCTCTGACTTACTGTCACTTTAAAAACACTAAAGCCAGATATTCCCCTCAGGGATCAACAAAGCGTACGTGTTCACAGATGTACGTAAATATGTGGGTTGATCTTCCTGCAGAGATCTGCAACAATGGTCCTGAAGCTTTGATATTCACAGAGCTATTAAGGAAATTTTTGGAAAATTTAAGGAAACTTTAGTAATAAAAGTAAATTATGCATAATTACATGCAACTAACCCTAAACCAAACCCTACTCCTAACCCTATAGCAAGTACATGTTGTTATAACTATATTACTCAGTATTTTATGCTTTGTATAACAATGACACCTTAAAATAAAGTGTAACTGAACTATATTACTTTAATAGTTTTTTAGGTAACTATTTGAAAATAAAAATTCAATATTAAATAAATAAATCTAAATAATTACATAAATTAAATCATAGTTTCATAATAAAGTAATAATCCATTGAAACAGCATATAGCCTTCAAATATTGTTCAGTTACATAAACATTGCATTAAAATGATCAAATGAAAAGTTAGTAGAAAAAATAAAGAAAACATAACAGGTGGCAAGTTTATTGCATTTATATTGACTTATGTACTTTAAGCAAAATATAATTCATTATTTTTTTTGGACTCAAATATGAAACAGAAATGTACTTGACAGCTTTCATAACATTCACCTTTTAAAGGACCAAACCTGCAGAAATTAAAAATAAATAAATATATACATAAATAAGTAATAAATAGATAGATAAATAAATAAATCTAATAACAGGAAAAATAAATAAATGAAGGAATAAATGACTTTATTAAACAAATATAATCCTACATTTATTTTTGTATTACATTTTCCTTCATTTATTAATTTCTGTATTTTTAAAATTCTTATTAACTTTTATTTATTTAGGCTTACATTTATTTTCATATATTTTTATATTTATCTATTTATTTATTAATTTATTTATTTTTAGATTTATTTATTCCCTCTTGTATTTATTTCTATATTTATTTATTTATACAATTATTTATTTTTACTTTTCTGTGTGCAATATCAGGGAGTGCAAAAATCAGGGAGAGGTTGAGAGCTCACTTACATTTATTTATTTACATACTTATTTACTTAATTATTTACTTATAATTTCTGCAGGTTTGGTCCTCTATATCACTCAATCTGCTTAAGCTTCACTGTCTATCTTTTTACGGTTTTGACTTTCTAGTGTTTTCTTTGTGACCTTCACAATCTTGGTAATGTCCAACAATCTGTCGTCACTCTGTGTCGATTTCTTTACTCTTCCTGTGTCAGTAATATGGGGACGTCACTGAACTCTTGACCTTCATAGAGCACAAAGTTTCAAACACACCTGAGTGTGTATCTTCTGGCAAGCTTTTTCTTGACATAGTGGGACATGCCCCTCACCATTCACTTCAGCTTAAAGACGAGGCCTGTGTAACCCTGCTGTGTGTTGCGTAACAGTTTCAAGGGCATAACTTTTTAATCATCAGTGTGGAAATGTGAGAGCGGGGCCAAAGGAGGAAGAGGGTCACATGACCGGTGATAGAGTGGTTTCAAGACTGTGTTGTGAAACTGGAGCCTTTCTCTTGTCCAGACGTTTTATTAGGCTGGACCTTCACAATCCTTCTTTTATCTCTCAACAGGTCTGCTTTTCATCAAGAACAAATTTATCATCAAATCACATCGACGGAGGGTTATCGTGTAATTTGACTAGCTGATGTGGTGATAGAGACTTCAGAGCAACTTCAGCCAAAATTGTTTCAGTGAAAACACACTGTTCCAAAGTTGGGTGAAAGGTTATTGAGATCTCCGTTGCAGAGCTGTTTTCATCAACTTTATGCCAAGCAAAATTTAGCTTTAGATCGGCAAAGAATGCAGAATTTGTTGCCATCCCTAACAAGATGCCATATTTCAAACTCGCATGCCACATTAGGCACTACAGGCAAAACCATTGTTTTTTCAGGCACTGGTCAATTGCTTCACAAATGAGGGTCAATTTACCGCTGGATTTGCACAAAAGATTAACATTGAATCCACAGCAACTACATAAATGTATCCACTATTCATTCAGAAACGTCCAGTCTCTCCATCAGTGTCGACTCCGGTTTGAACAATGTAAGGCTGAACACCGTTACTGACAATCCTCATTTTGGCTGCGTGAGATTCTCCAGCTTTGTTGTTGTTGAGCAACCGAAGCGTGAGCTGTTAAAGCTCCGCCCTCTTCTGGAAAGGGGGCCGGGAGCAGCAGCTCATTTGCATTTAAAGGGACACACACAAAAACGGCGTGTTTTTGCTCACTCCCAAATAGGGGCAAATTTAACAAGCTATAATAAATGATCTGTGGGGTAATTTGAGCTGAAACTTCACAAACACATTCTGGGGACCCAGAGACTTATATTACACCTTGTGAAAGGGGCATTATAGGACCCCTTTAATATATAATTTTATTTCAGTTAATGTTCACAAAATAAAAGAGATATCCAAAATTCTCTCTGTAAAAACCTTTAATCTGTCAACAAAATTAAGAATTTTGAACCTGGCTTTATCCAATGTTCAGATTTCTGCACTGGAAATGTATGCAAATGAGCGCATATTTAATTAGATAATGTACATTTTCATATTTAAACAACATTTCAGAGAACTTGTAATACAAAACAACTGTTTTAATGTACTGTGTAATCAACTGGGGAACGTATTTTCATCATATTCACATGTGGTGTCTTGCCTTATACCATGTACAGTAGATTTTCAGATGATGCGGTTACTAATGTGATCTTTCTGTAAACCGTATTTAATTTCATGCAAATAAAAAAAAAAAATTGATTTTGATTTAAACCATATATTGTGTTGCACTTCCTAAAAAAGTTTTATAAAACTCCTGTTTTTCCCAGGTGGTTTTGGGGTTTGTATGCGAGGTGGACTACAAGCTGGTCGCCAAGGCCATGCGAGACCGTGTGACGGCCATCAAGCGCCAGCGGGAAAAACATCGTCGGCTAGCAGAGGAGCAGCAGCAGAAGAAGAAGGGGGAAATTATTGAAGAAGAGCCTGAGCTGTCATCGCCCAAATCCACCATTCAAATGCCTGAAAACCCCGCCCCTTCTCCTGTGCAGGCCCCGCCTACTCCTTTAATCCCTGAACCTGTTAGTGGCTCATCGGATTCTGGGATTAACGGGAGCTTCCCACCAGAGCCAGAGGAACCAGAGGCCGATCAACACTTCCACATCCGCCATACAAGCTGCTCCTCAGCAACCTGTAAGCACTAGATCTTCGTTTTACCGTGCTTATGTGATTACAGTAATGCTTTTGTTAATGCTTGGAGTAGTTATAGACCAATGGCCATTGAAAACCCCACATTGGTAAACCACTATTTTAGATGTCTTTTCGCTCCCTTGCACAGGTTCAAGACATACAGTAAGCCTCACATAAACTACATTGTGCAGTGCCCTAAATTTTCCTCAATGTTTCTTTCACGGTGTGTTAAGACCAGCAGCTCTCCTAGACCTGAGAACAGCATGGCACAGTCAACTGACTCCACAAATAAACTCTTTTTTAATAGCCACTGTGTGTATGCTTATCGGGGAGGGTGAGGGGTTCGGTTACAGTTAGAAACTTACGCAATTTGACACACTTTTTGAGTGGAAACTAAGAAGGACACTAATATGGAGCAGTAGATTTACTGCATTATTAACTTTGAAAGCACAGTATGTAAGATATTTAGATTAAAATATCAAAAAACCACTAGAACAGTGTTATATATTTTGTTGATTTGTCTAGTTACATTATCCCAAATGTTTCCAACAATGTTTAAATCCAGAGAAATCAGCAGTTCTAACCAGGACAGGTGTCATATCCACGTTACTCTCAATTTCCAGTTTTACTTACTTAGTTTTACTTTTAGCCATGTAAAACAGCGCTGCGTTACCCCACATACGCAACGAAAAGAGCGGAAGCGGACGACTGCAGCATAAGCATAATAAAAGCTCTGCTGGACTCCCGCAATTCTCAGCCCGCCCTGCTTCATACTACAAAACGTTAATAAAACTTTAATACGTTAGATCATCCATGCATGATTTCTGCCTGAGTCCGTCGGATTGCTTTCAATCGGCTATGGAGGTGAAGATGACAACTCCCATGATTCCACGCTCATTCACGGCGTCATCAGTTTGAATAAGCGACCTCTAGTGGTGAAAATTACATATTGTGCCTTTAATATTCCTACATCATGTATATGTTTTCTCTATGTTGACATGTTAACAGTGAGTGAAGGTTAATATAGTTCACTAAAAACCATAAAAAAATGTCCATTACTTGAAATACAACAAATGTTAACTAAAATAAAATAAAATATAAAAAAACGTAAACTTATTTTATTTCAGCTAGAAACACACTGCAGGAATAAAAAACAAATTCCAAAATGTTAATTAAAAAATATAATAGTATCTCAATGATGCTAAAATAACACTGCAGTGAGTTAGGCGCTGACATTTTGCCAGGTTGTTTTCAATATTTTTTATAATATTTGTATTATTTTATATAGAAATAAATAGTGCATTATTTAGAGGTGAATATTGTCTACTACCATGAAGTCCCCTCAAAATGCAAATTATTGAAGAATAAATATTTTGAAATAAAATATAGAACGTTTATTGAATAATAAAAAAAATCTTATTGCCTTCGGCTTGTTTTGACCACTGAGGATCATAAGTGTGACCCCTACTGACTGTCTGATTGTCTTTGTGTTTCTCCAGCTGACTGTGAGACTGATGGATATCTCAGCCCCTCTGGTTTACAGGATGGTATGGAGGCTCCAAATGGCAACATCAGCTGCTCTCCAGTCTCCCTCCCCCCACAGGTCACACCCATCCACACCCCACCAATCCCGGCTCTCCGTTTTCCCTCAGTGAGTTTATAATGACAAAATTGGCCTCACTTAATGACGAGTTAATCTTAGGAGACCCATTTAAACTCAATTTACACAATTTACCATTGCAGGAAGTCATAATGATCTTGTTTCTTTGATGTTCATTGTTAAGTACTTCATGTAGCTAAAAGCCTATCCCTTAATGTTCTCTCAGAGTATTGCCGTGTCGACTAAAGCCGAGAGAGGACCACCTAGCCCTTTTTCCTCACCTGTGGACAGGTAAAGACCTGCTTTCTTTATCTCTCAGCTCTTCAATAACATCTGTGCCATATTAAAGACATCATTAAGACACATACAGAACTTCGAGGTTTGTGTTTTTCTTTAGTGCCAGATGTACTGATGGTTTTGTGCTCAGTAGGGTCTATATTTTCATCTGGAGTCCATTGGCTCCACTCATCTTTCGTAACACAGCACATGCTCCATGTCCTATAGGATACTGTTTATACACTACAGGGCTCTTGGATGCTGTCCCCAGCAAATGCCTGCCATTACAACATAGTTTTCCACTCATAAGAACTTCACGTTCCTCAGCAGGCAGAGATCTTTCAAAAGAGCCAGAGTCTGCCAAGCAGTAGGCTGGCTATAAACGTTTGTGGGCCTCGTAGGAAGCCCAGTGTTTGGATAAAACGGAGGCTTGTGTTGGTAAAAGACCTGAGAGACACAATTAGCTCACAGAAACAAGCTCAGAATGGACTCCACGTCCCAGCGGGCCAAAGTCAAACACTTCGGCAAAGATAAAGCCAATTCAAATACTACGTCTGTCTAGTTCTTTCTCTTTAGCTGTTATATTGGATTTCCAGAAAACAGTGTGGTGAAAAATACTTTTTCCTGTCCCTTGTGAAAAAAGTAAACTTTTAAAAATAGTACTTATTATGGAACCATATACTTTAAGTGCAAACTGAATCTAATGTTTTCGGACACTTAATTGCATGTTATTTATAATTAAATGATAATATATTATAGATTTTTATATTATATTACTAAAGAGTGCTACTTTTTCCACTAAAGTAGGACCTAAGTCCATTTTTATATGCAATTTCACAATTACTTCTATTGTTTAATATTGATGATATTTATAACGGAACTGAATCAACACTGAACCGACTTCAGCTGATTTTAGATCTGCTGTACAGCCGAAATGAACTCTATTTGCATCATTGAATCATTTTCCTGTTATCACTGTAAAGCTGCTTTGAAACAATCTGTATTGTATAAAGTGCTATATAAATAAATGTGACTTGACTTGACTTAACAAGGGTTCTCTGTGCTGGACATTACTGACACAATGCAAGTTGTGGGGTCAAAGGCCGACAACTAAAAGAAGGACATACAAAAATTTGGTTTACTTCAGACTTGTAAAACCTAATAAAAGTGTCTCAGCACTCATTAAATGCACCATGTTCTCTTAAAAACCTAATATTAAACAAATAATGGTGTTGAGATATTGAGAGAGGGAAATTCCTCAGTGGTTCTCTTCATTTTGTGCTTATTGAACCGTTTTTATAGGCTCAGTTTAACTTAAGGTCTTACAAACCTCCGTTTACTTAACATGATGTTCACATTTACTTTTATAAGTTAACTAGGTTGTGCAATGTGCTAGCCATGTTAATGTGACAGTTAGCATAACAAACTTGATTTTGACGAACGGTGTTGGGTGAGTTACACACATAACTTTAATACTGTGTTTAGGTGTTTGTTTAAATCCCTTTACCTGAACTATGAGCAATAGTACTGTATGCATTAGCAAACAGCTAGTAATGATAGCTGATAATGATACACAGGTATTTTCCTGCAGTTTGGACTCTCGTAGAATGCAAAACATAATGTTTTTTGTCTATAATATATTTATCCTGATTATGTCTGTTTCCACAGTTATGCTTCAGATGTGACGTCAGGCTTGAGCGATGGCTATGAGGGACAATCGGAGAGAGGCAGTAAGTCAGCTGTCAGACGGACAGCAGGGAAACTGTTTAGGCGGAGAACACGGTCCCGCCTGCGAATTACAGGGGTGAGAAAAATTCAACATTTCATCTGGTCACGTGGACCGATAAGGATTTTTTGATGGCCGATGCAGATGCCGATATCAAAGCAGGGTGGCCAGTATAAAGCTGATAAATATTTCATTTAAAAGATAATAAATTCTGCAATAATATTTAAATTTGACATTATATTTACCAAATTAAATTATACATTTTTATAATAACAATTTTTAAAAATGCTAAATATTAAAACAATTATTAATTTAAAATAATATTATAATATAATTATAATATAATTTTGACTATTTAGTTTGTTAATGTAGCAAATGCTGCTATAATATATTAATTTGACATTATATTTACCAAATGAAATAAATAATGAAATAAATAATGAATGAATATGTGGAAGTGTAGTGTTAACCTTTCTATTACTAATAACTTATTATGTTATAAGTGTATTATAATAACTTAATTTAAAAAAAAAAAAAGTATATATAAATTTAAAATAATATAATTTTGACTATTTAATTTGTAAAAATAGTAAATGCTGCAATATTTACATTAATTTGACATTATATTTACTATATTAAATAATGAAAAAATACAAATGAGGAAGAATAGCATTTGCCTTTCTATTACTAATAACTTTTTATTATTATTTTATTATTTTATTAAATTTTATTATTAATTTATTGTAATAACTTATTATTAAATTATAAAAATATATTAATTTATAAAAAATATAATTATATATTATACAAGTTTAATTAATTTTAAAAAATATTATAATATCATTCTAATCAGGGCTTGACATTAACTTTTTTGCTCACCAGCTACTGTGGCTAGTGGTTTTCCGAAGTTACTAGCCACTCAGCATTTTCACTGGCCACAATTTTGACATTGATACCATGGGGAAGAACTGCCATATAGATATTTTTAATATTATCTCATAATTTGGCAGCAGGTTTATTAGGCTGCTGTCACTTTATGACCTGATGCACGGATCCATTATACTGTTACACATGCGTTTTCTTTCTCAACTGTTTACATTCACTTAAAACATAACTGACTGTGCTTATGTGAATACTCACCAAGACCGGCATTTTTACTTTTTTTTTTTTTTGTATCTATTCTGCAGAAAATGAATATTGGAAGCATTTCAGATATTTCAGTATCGATATGTATCGAAAAAGTTATATTTTTGACAACACTACATTGGTTTATTATTTCAGATGCCTTTTTAAAAGACTACGATTGAAAAAAGTGGCTAGTAGGAGTGACTGCATTACACACCACTGCTGAAATCCACCCGCATCTGGCGGGTTGGCAGGTGTTAATGTCAAACCCTGATTATAATATAATTTTGACAAGTCTTAGCGCTGTCAAAATAAAAGTCCCGCTTCCGACAGTTATCAGCCAAGCAGAAAAACTTAGTGCCCGATGCTGATAATTAAAAAATGCTAAATATCAGTGATATATCAGTCAATCACTGATCCTAACCACTCACCAGTCCATTTCTGCACTTCTGTAAATCCATCAGATGATCAATAGTGTTAGCAAGGCAAAAGGCGATAGCTTGGAATGATATTGCATGTGAATTCAAGATGTTTTGCAGTTGTCCATGTGTGATCATTCTCATTGTGGGTACGGTATGTCCTCAATCATTTGTTTCATGAGGAACCCTATGGGCTTGCATTGATTAGTGTTCAAAGGGCCAGAGAGATAAACAATAAACACACTGTCAAACACAATTAGCTCAGACCATGACCAGTGAACACATGCACAAAGAGAATTTAGGGCACTTGAGCCCAAATACTGTTTATTTATGTTATTATGCATAAATAATTTGAATAATCTTATTTATACTGTTATTGAACTGAATTAAATCAACACATTTGCTTGATTAATTCTGTTACTTTCCTGTTTATTACTGTGAAGCTGCTTTGAAACAGTTTCTACTGTATAAAGCGCTATAAAAATAAAGGTGATTTATTCTAAAAATTTCATCAAAACATGGAATACATTTGGGAGACTCTGGAAACCCACCTTGTCTATATGAATAATATGAATGTCTAGTAATATGCACATGCACACAGACACAGAGTATTTTCCGTGACTATGATGTGTTTGTTTTCCCCACAGCTGTCGGATAAAGTCGATCGGGTGGTTGAGTGTCAGCTACAGACCCATAACGATAAGATGGTCACCTTCAAATTTGACCTGGATGGTGACAACCCTGAGGACATTGCTGCGGTAATGGTAAGTGCCTAACATCTTAAATGCACACACTGACACATTGTCTTTTCTTCCTTTTACCATGTCCTCATTCATCCCTTTCATGCCTTCAGATGGTTGAAAATGCAGCTGCAAGGCTGTTGACTAGGGCAAAGAAATACCACCATGTCACCCCAATTTTAGCCTCTTCTGACATGGCATTATTGTACGTCCCACAATCACTTCTAAAAACTAAGGGTCATAGAGTCTTTTTGGTTGCCACCCCTTATTTATGAATCAGCTGCCACATGACATCCGCCTGGCACCTTTCATTATCATTTTTAAAACTATAGGCTGAAAACGTATATTTACTCCCAGGCGTTTTAAGTATTCTTTGTTTTATATTTTTGTATTGTATTTTTATTGTATTGAATTCTTATTTTTGCTCAGCACTTTAGTGTTTTTAAATGTTTACTAGTAGTCATGGGACACACGTTAGCACATAACCACACATTATCAGCTATATACACAAATGTCCTACTACTGCCCTTATCAGGAAAATCCCATGAGCAAATGTTCTGCTTCCTCTTCATCAGTGAGTGATACGCTCTTTTGTGCGCTGTTTACTGAAAACCTTATGAGAAAGCCCTGAGCACAGATCCAGATCTCATACTCATTTAGCACAGCGTACAGTGATAGATTGGATTAGAGATGGGAGCTTTAGTTGAAGCCTTAGGAGCCGAGGCTCGCCAGTTTGAGTCCCGTCTTGTGGTCCTTTCCTGTCTCACTTCAAGCTATCAAATAAAGTCAGAAGTAATGCAGTTCATTAACTAATAATAGTTAATAAAGTTAACTTGTTAACAAATGGAATTGTAATTTATTGTAAAGTGATACCATATTTTTAAAATTATTCTTTCATAGTAGAGCACAAAACATGATACACATGCACTGACATTTTACTATTACATTTCCGTACATTTCAGAGATATTTTGTCATAAGCTGACTAGCACAAGCCCAGATCACCCACTGTTTCAGACATCTGGTTCTGTTTGTCCCTCATTATAAGATGCGGGAGAGCGATGTGCAATTCTTTTTTTCTTTTTTTTGTTCTGATTGAATGTTCACCCCCAAAACGTTTAAAATGTCCCAGGGTTTACACAAAATGTCATGGGCTATTTATACTTTGTAAATAAAATGTCAGCATGAAATGAAAATTCACCTTATTTTCTAAATGCATGTTATTGATCTTATTGTGAACAATTTTGTCTATAGATTTGCAGGAGAGCAATGTTGCATTTTTTTTTTTTTTAGTTATTATTTAATTTTTTTTCCTTTTCTTTTCTTTTCTTTTTTTTTTATTGATGTTGTCTGATGCATGGTGTCCACCAGATGTGCAGATTTTTAAAAGCCATTTTAACTCAACCTGGCACAAATTACACATATAAAGATGAAGTACGAGTACCGTAGGCCTACCCAAGATATAGACAAGTAATAAAAAGTTGCCTATGTGGCGATAGGAAGTTGCCTGTGCACATGCACACCTCAGATACTGATACTATCTGAAGACAGTCTAATATTTTTACTCCCAGAGAGGTCATAAATTATTCTGTGATTTAATAATTCATGCATTGCACCAGAGGGCTACAAATGTTCCTGTTAAAGAAGGACAGTTCTGGGTAGATTACTTACAAATTGTAGGTTGTTACTGATTGATAATTATATGAGGAAAACTGTGATTAGTAATGTAATCTATTACAGACATTACACATTTTATGTAATATAATCTGACTACTTTTTAGATTACTTTTTGACCTAACTTTACCTTACTCATTTATTGTGTTAACTTGAAAAGGATAATCTTGTACCATATTGATATAAAAATAAATATAGAAAGAATAAGTATAAATATATTCCATCTTTGTTATCAATAACATGAAGTGCCTTATACATCACATTACTGGGGTTTGTGAAAGAACTGCTTGGGGTTTGTGAGTTGATAAAAATCTAAAAATTATTAAATCATAAATAATTCATATAAATAAATAAAAACAAATAAAAATAAAACACTGTTTTTTGTTTACCTGCATGTTGTGTGAACATTAATCAATACCAGAGAACAGTGAATATGTTGCTAAATTATTAAATTGTGACCCTGGACCACAAAACCAGTCATTAGTGGCACGGGTATATCTGTAGCAATAGCCAACTATACACTGTATGGGTCAAAATTATCGATTTCACTTTTATGCCAAAAATCATTAGGATATTAAGTAAAGATCATGTTCCATGGAGATATTTAGTAAATCTCCTACTGTAAATATATCAAAAATGTATTTTTGTAAGTAATATGCATTGCTAAGGACTTCATTTGGACAACTTTAAAGGCGATTTTTTTAAAATATTTTGATTTTTTTGCACCTTCAGATTCTAGAATTTTAAATATTTTTAATAATTTTAAATGCCAGATATTGTCCTATCCTAACAAACCATACATCAATGGAAAGCTTAGAGAGTTAGTTGACATACTTTTCAAAGTTACTTATAGTACTTAAAAAGAACACGTCACAATGTTCCTCATTTAAATAATTCCCGCCTAAGGCATATGCAAAATAAAGGGGTGGGGCCTGGTTGAGTTAGTTAGTAGTGTGTTGAAACTCACGGTTATGGTAAGGGGCAGGACATTTCCTAAATACGCTCAAAGCGGTTGACCAATCACAACACACTGATTCAGCCGACCAATCAGAGCACATTGTGCTTTTCAGAAGGAGGGGCTTCATAGAGACAGGAACTAAACAGAGCGTTACTGACAGACTGAGAAGAGAGGAGCTGCAACAATGTCAAATATGGGGAAAATAATGTGTTTTATAAACATTCAAGCATGAAAACCTGTTCTAGTAGAGCCCAAAAACAAAATCAAGACTTTGAAAATAGGCATAGATGAATGGGCAATAAAATCTCAGAACAACAATAAAATTGTGCCTTTCCCAGTTTCATATCAAAGTATAAATAGAATATTGATTTATTCCTGTCATTTTTCTTAAATTCGAGGCTTTGTTTGTAATACTGAGTGTGTAGGAGTGGATGGACGGAGATCTATTGTAAGTGTGTGTGTTCGATTACATGACTGTGACTGCGTACAGCTCCTTTTCTCACATACAGAAGCTCTTTGTTTCGTCTCAGAGTCCTGGCAGCGCCAGAGTCACTCCTGGTGTGTTATTGGTCGAAGCGTGAACACCCACTGCTATTAGTGGTGTGTAAAAGCTCAGCTTGTGGACAAACTTAATTAAAGCTCCCTTGAATTAAAAGAGTGTCCACAAGTGCGCACATGCTCAATTTAAGCACGTTTCATTTTAAGTAGTCAAGGGATAGATTGCATCGCACAGAGAGCCCCCTTGATCCCTGCATGGTCTACGTGCGCTACGTGTGCCGATGCCAGTTTCCCCCTGGCATTCAGAATGGATGGGCTTCTTAAGTCATGCTTGCTCATTTGGTTTTGTTTATTTCTTGTTTCTCCAGGTGCATAATGAGTTCATCTTGCCCTCAGAGAAGGAAGGTTTCATTCACCGCATCGGTGACATCATTAAGCGAGCAGAGTCTATGATGAAGGACTCATCGGGTCACCATGAAGCCTATGGAGCCGCCCGTCCCTCATATCTCAATGCCGTCAACTCACTGTCTGGTTCTCAGGTGAGCCTGCAAGTGAAGAAACCATCCAGTACACTCACCTTCATAGGCCACTGCAACATAACTATCAATAAGCTACACCGTTTATTTGAATAATGATTTACTATATCATTTATTATTATATCATTTATTGTAATTTACACTACTGGTCAAACAATTGGAATGATTATTTTTTAATGTTTTTGAAAGAAGTCTTCAGTGTCACATGATCCTTCAGAAATCATTCTAATATGCTGACTTTATGCTTGAGAAAGATTTCTTTTTATTATCAATGTTGAAAACAGTTGTGCTGCTTCATATTTAAGTGGACTTTTACTGTAATTTTGATCAAATAAATGCAGCCTTGTTGAGCACAAGATCATTTAAAAACATTTAAGAAAATCCTAAGGATTCCAAACTTTTGACTGGTAGTGCATATATAATAATTAATCAATAAATAATCAATAAATCTATACATAAACTTTCATTTTCCACTTTTTTTTTTTGTTGCAGAAGATAAATGCAATAGTAGCAGATAATTTGATGAGACAGGTGTTTCAAAGAGGTAATTTCAGAAGTAGTTAAATCATGTTTCCGTCTATAGCTGTAGGTGAGGGTGTGCGCTCTGTTCAGGAGTTTACACAACCACTATCTTGAGTTCTTTGTTGTTGTGAGTGTGTTTGTTTGAAAATGATCGGTTTCAGGTTTAACTCATAATCTTGAGGCGTGTTCTGTACCATTTTGTCCTGTTCTGGGCAGCACAAAACAGGACAGTTTAACAATGAGCAACCGCTTTAGATCTGTGTACACCTTGTGCAATTAAATTTTCTCTGATTTCCTGTGCCATTTACAATGTAAATGAACCCTTAAGGGAACCTGCATAATCACAGATCTTTTTTTCCCCAAACCTACCTCATTAGAAACGATATTGTCATAAAGTTAGATTCTCAATGAAGACTAAGTATCCACTGTAAGTCTTCATTGTGAACTTAACTTTACTGACTACGTTGTTTGTAATGAGGATGGTTTGAAGAAAAAGATCTGTGATTATTATATAAAGTGTGAATTTCAGTAAAAGAAAAAAATCCATTCTGTTATCAGACACTCAAAAATAATCTCTATAGTAACTGTCATAAAAAAAATCACTATCGGTTGCATTTTTACAGGGACTATATATAGTCTAGCAGAAGGATGACACTTGATGAATTTGCCCATATAAATAAAAGGAAATTTTTCACATTTTCAACATTGATAATAATAAAAGCAAATCAGCATATTAGAATGATTTCTGAAGGATCATGTGGCACTGAAGACTGGAGTAATGATGCTGAAAATTCAGCTTTACATCACAGGAATAAATTACATTTTAAAATAGATTAAAATAGAAAACAGTTCTTTTAAATTGTACTAATATTTCACAATATTACACAATAAATAAATGCAACCTTGATAAGCAAAAGTGACTTTAAAGGGGGACTCAGTGATATTTCAAATACACTGTTTGGAGGTTAGTCGGGCCGAGTCCAACAACAAACGTCTAACCAATCAGCATCAGGGGGCGTGTGACGGTCGAGCAGAGAGAACGAGCAAGAGGGAGATTTGAAAATAAGAAAAAAAACTGCAGAACGAGAAATGGGACACAATACAAAAGAGCTCAAAAGAATATCACTGGAATGAATGTTTATGACTGGGCAAGCGCTTTAGGACCCGGTTTATATTAGGAAAGCTTTCCAGCGCTGGAGAGAGCTAAGAGGGAAGGCCTGAAAACTGCTTTGATCCCACTTATCATGTGAGTACACTGGGTTTAGATTGTCTGGAGCTGCTGTGCTGTTTGCGACTAACAACGAACACTTTGTATTTACTCTTGTGTACTGTATGTTCATTTTTTGTGCTTACTTGTCGTTCGTTCATCAACTGCTCTTTATATTTCGTGAAGCATTTTGTTGCGCGTCAGCTGTGATAAACAGACATCCACTCGCATTGCGTGTGTAACAGTGGCCAGATAGTGAGAGTTGTGCAGTTAAACCACTGCACACTGACGGCCGCTAGAGAATGAGATGCTTAGCGTTATTGGTAGTGCATTCGCCTCGCATGCCAGCAGCGATTGGGCCGGGGTTCGAGACCGACTCAGAGCAGGGTGGTTAGAATTGGAGCGTGAGTTTTGGAGGCGGAGCAATGAAGAGAGGGGTGTGTTTGTTTGGGTTGATTTCAAATATCAACAATGTCCAACAGCGTAGTTCAAATATCACTTACTGCACCTTTAAAAACATTAAAAATCCTAATGATTTCAAACTTTTGACCGGTAGTGTATATACTATAATTAATCAATAAAATAATGACTTAAATGTATAATATGTATAATGTACAGTATGAGAATTATTTGAATACCTACTTTTTCTGCAAAATCAATTATTTGCTCTATACACACTTTTTCTTTTTTTTTTTTTTGTAGCGCAACATTACGCACTAGAACCAGATAATTTGATGAGAGAGGTGTTTCAAAGAGGTCTGTGTAATTGAGGAAGAAGATAAATCACGGCTATAGCCAGTACCGGTCCTCCCTATACGCAAAGTATGCAAGTTGCGTAGGACCCCCAAACCACCAGGGGGCCCCCTTGCTCTCTGATGATTTAATGACTAGGGATGTGATTAATAGAATTTTACTCTTGTCAAAATTGCTCGATACTAAAACAGAGTTAAAAGCGCATTGAGCTGCAAATGAGATGCTGTTCCCCAGGCGGCTTTCTGTGCACGTGATCTGAGATGGAGCGAAAGACGGACAGGTATAGGCTGCTTTTGGGCTTCGGGCATGTGCTTAAACAGACAAATACACACAAAAGTATGTCAAAATGCACATCTTGGTGAGTTTTCACTTAGTCACGCAGTCAGTTATGTCTTAAACATAAACAGTTGGGCAAGTAATCGAATGCTTGTCAGTATATTAGACCTGTGCATTAGGTCTTAAAGTGACAGCGGCCTAATAAACCTGCTGCTGTCTGTCATTTAATGTTAATCAAACAACAAAAAAGAAAATAAGAGAATCATTCACTGCTATTCAATTAATAACTTTAGTAACTTTAATAATGTATATTTAATTCATACGGTGATGACTATACCTGAGTTTTATTTTTACATTTTACTGTTTCAACTCACTGTTGTTTGTTGACAGTGAAACTGCTCTGAAAGAACAGATTAAGGGGTTGGGTGTCATTTTGGGGTTTTTATGAATGCATAGACATGCCCCCCAAAAAAAGTTTTGCTTAGGGCCCCCAGAAGTCTAGGACCAGTACTGGCTATAGCTGTAGGTGAGGGTGTGCGCTCTGTTCAGGAGTTTACACAACCACTATCTTGAGTTCTTTGTTGTTGTGAGTTTGTTTGTTTGAAATGATTGGTTTCAGGTTTAACTCATAATCTTGAGGCGTGTTCTGTACCATTTTGTCCTGTTCTGGGCAGCACAAAACAGGACAGTTTAACAATGAGCGACTGCTTTAGAGCTGTGTACACCTTGTGCATTTATATTTTCTCCGATTTCCTGTGCCATTTACAATGTAAATGAACCCTTAAGGGAACCTGCGTAATCACAGATCTTTTTCTCCAATCCTACCTCATTAGAAACAACATCGTCAATAAAGTTATACTGCCAATGAAGACTTACATTGGACAGTTCTGGTTATGGATATTGATCAATATATATGCTCTAGATGGTGCAGGCTGGTCCTTTCCATGCAATCTGCAAGCAATCACATCATTACCGTATGGCACAAGCTGATTGGCCTCTGCTGATCCTGCAGCCAGTGAGATTGCTTGCTTGCTCCTCTGAAACCCTCCACCTCCCCAGCTCCACCTGCATAGATCTGCTAGGAGATTTATGTATGTCTATTTATGCAGCAGCAGCATTTCTTACATGCTCACAACAGCTTGTCTGTGTATCTATTAGCAATAGCAAGTCCATACTACAAATACTTGCAATCATTTTTGACCATATATATTTTTTGATCAAATAAGTACAGCCGTGGTGAGCAGAAGAGACTTTAAAAACATTACAAAATCCTAATGATTCCAAACTTTTGACCAATAGTGTATATTAGGGCTGGGACAATAAATCGATTCATCTCGATTCGTGGATCGATTCTGAGATTTTCCGAATGCATCGCATGAATCGATTCTGAGTTTAGTTTTTAACAGTAGATGGCGTTCTAGGCTAGTTTTTAACCGCACGTTCAAATGCTCACGAAGAAGAGTGCTTGTGCGTTCGGCTATGTAATTGCACCTCAGAATGCTTTTATGACGCAAGATTAATGTAAACAGCCCACTGCAAACAACCTTGTAATTCCCTTCAAACTTTTTGAACTTTATGGATGATGTTTCTAAAGCATGCAGTGCCATCGGCTGTTAAAAACGAAGCTCAGAATCGATTTGAGAGAGAATCGCGATGCATTCGTAAAATCTCAGAATCGATCCAGAATCTCGATTCGGGATGCAACAAATTATTGTCCCAGCCCTAGTGTATATACTATAATTAATCATTTGTTTAATGAAATAAAAGGAACATTTTGTCCTTAACATATTAATTATCTGGTAACATTTTTATTAAAAGCAGTAAGGCCCTTTAGCTATAACTATATTCATAGTATAATTTGACTGAGAATATCTAGTCATGCTAAATATGGTGTCTGTATAACCGAGAAACAGTAACATGAACATTATGGTATTTTTAGCTGCTCTTTGCAATAAAATCTTCACTTCGTGTCCAAACTATGCAGTCTCCGTTTACTCCAGCCTGCCAGTCAACTGATCTGAAGATACGTCTTAATTAGTACAGAGAAGCAGAACAATGGCTGTTTTATTTGGATTTAGAGATCTATAACAGCATAATGGAGGCACACACGCCCACACAATCATGCGTGGTACCCTGAGGATTGCGAAACCACCGCTCAAGAGAAGTCCGCTGGACCCAGACCAGTTCCTGATTGCAACCAGCCGCGCAAGAGTAGCTGCGTCCCAGACCTCCTCCCTGCAGGCGTCTTCCCCATCGTCTCTTGCTCGTCTCTAGAGTCTCCAGCGTCATTCGCTCAACAAGCTCAAAGCAGGACTGTAAAGGCTTAGAATATGACAGAATGTAACCCTCGTACACAAACCACAGGCCTCTTTTCCAATAAGCAGCGCAGCTGTGGAGTTGAGACTGAGACAGTGTATGCAGAAGAAGTGGCGTTTGTGTGTGTATGAGCTGTTTTGTCCTGTTGCATTGCCATAGAGAGTGCTTGTCGTGTTAATTATTGCACAAATAGTACGTAAAATGACTGTTCCAGTGTGTGACTGCAATGAAGTGAGCTGTGATGGAGCTGAGAGAGCTACAGCAATTAGACTGCGACTGATCGTAACCTTAATTAAATTTAAGCACTCTGTCATTACAGAATATTACACTAATAAATACAACCTCAGGCTGAAGAAAATTTGAACATTATGCAATAATGAAATAAATGACAGGATTAAAAAGTATTTTATAAAATGTTTTACGGGATTATGCTGTATTTACTTCCAATGTGATTAAACATGAATGAAAGATTGATTATATAAATTTGGTTTATATTATTATAGTTTTATATGCACTGCCCGGCCAAAAAAAAGTCGCTGTTTGGATTTAAATAGGCAAATGCTTAAGAGTCTATGACTGGATCATTATTGCAGTGATTATTATGTTTCTAGCATGTTATTTTGTTTTGACAACAGTTCTTCTAACCCTAATTGATCATTTTCATATCTTAAACAACCATGCAGGAAGATACATCATGGCCATATTCCAGGATAACAAAGCCAAGATTCATCTCAAATTGTGAAAGAATGTTTGAGAGGGAGCATGAAGAATCATTTTCACACATGAATCGGCACCTCTGAGTCAAGATTTTAAATTCATTGAAAGTCTTTGGGATGTGCTGGAGGAGACTTTGCGGAGTGCTTGACTCTTGCATTGTCAATTGACCAAAAATTGATGCACCTCTTGATGGAAATAAATGTTGTGATGTTATTTCCATCAAGAGGTGCATCAATTTTGGTCAATTTTTGTCCGGGCAGTGTATATTTTAGTACAGTGTAAAATCTTAGTGTATAGATTGAATTCTGAAGGATCATGTGACACTGAAGACTGGAGTAATGATGCTGAAAATTCAGCTTTGATCACAGGAATGAATTACATTTTAAAACACATTAGAACAGAAAACAGCTTAGATTGTAACAATATATTCACAATATTACTGTTTTTACTGCATTTTTTATCAAATAAATGCAGCCTCCATGAGCACAAGAGACTTCTTTTCACAAACACTAAAAATGACATTATATATTTTTTTTTATTCATAATATGGCTGGGACAAACCCACCCATTGCAAAAACTGTCCCCTACTGTAAAAGACGCTTATATTATATATGAAAGTGCTTTTATAATATATTACAAACTGTTTTTCCCTTTCAGCCAAACCTCCACAATCTGGCACGAGCTCATTCCTCTTCTTCTCTACCAGGTAAGCTTGCATAAACTTTACCATTGAGTATTGATGATGTCAGAATGAAGTAGCTCTTTCAATTCAGCAGCTTTTTCACACATATACATATGGTTTTTTTTAGCGGAGTTTGGTCTGGGCGCCGGGGCGAGAGTCTCTCCTCCGGGAGTTAGTGGAGACATTACCTCATCCACACGTCCACTCTTACGTTCACAGTCTTTCCATAATGCCCCAGGTAAGTGACCACTTCTCTCCAGTGTAACTCTGCTAGTCTTTATTGTTCCTACCTTGCAGTGAGTGGGAATGAAAGCTGGCCGCTCTTTAAAGGTCACCAGGCTTTAGTCAGCGCCTTCAACATATACTGCACATCAAAGATGTAGTTTGATTTAGCCATGGCTCCAGGGACTCTTGGGTGACTGTTTTAGCTGGAGGCAGCTTGTTTGTGTGCTGTGAATGCTGTCTTCAGGGTCCCAACAATTGAATTTGTATTACCTAAAAAAAATGTTGGCATGAAATGGAAGTTGCGATAATCTTTTCTTCCCTAATGTCACTTACAGTAGTGGCCAAAAGAGATGTCCGGAAGGGATATTTGTTTTCAATGACCCTACAAGTTCGATTAAACCATCAAAATATGAAGAAAATATTTCATATTTTTTAAATATTTTAAATATGAGGGAAGAATAAAACACTAAACTTGGTTAAGGTATTTATCTGACAAAACTACAGGTTTATGTTACTATGCAAAAACTGACAGGAAAAGGCATACGTTGACTAAACCATAATCAGTTATTGATATTTCGGTGGTTCTCTTGTAACCAGGGCCTAAAATTAACACTCACCAAGTTCCAGATGCGAGTAGAAATCGGCGAATACTAAACTGAGCTCTCTTTTACGTCGGCTTGCACTTGAGTGCACAAATTCACACAAAATTATGTCAAAAATAGCGAGTATCCTAGTAAACATAGACAGTTATGAGTGAACGTAAACAGTTGAGAAAGTAAATTCATGTGTACAGTATGAGTATATTAGATCAGTGCATTTGCTCTTAAAGTGACAGCAGCCTAATATTCATTCTGTCTGTTTTTAATGTTAATCAAACAACAAAGGACAAAGAAAAATAACTCACTGCTCTTGACTGAATAACTTTTGTAATTTTAATATAGATTAATTTATAAGGATGTTTAATTTATACAGTGAAGACTATGCAGTTTTATTTTAGACTTACTTTATTAAATTACTGTACCTGAAAACTACTGTCAGAAAAAAGAAAAAGCACTGTTTATTTCATTTGTATCTTTGTTATATTGTATTTATTTGTGCTTTTGCTTGTAATTTGATTATTTGTTCTTATTTTATTACTGACTGTTTACTTGTCTTTAATATTGTTTTACATTTATATTAGTTAGACTAGCAGTTTTAGCTGTGGGATTGAAATTGGAAAAATTGTGAATTTTCACTGGTATCTAAATTTTTGGTATCATAACTGCCTGTTTTTGCAAAAACAGTTTAATGGCCGGAAAAAAAAAAAATTATGGCCGGTACATTTCTTTAAAGTCACCGGCCACTGGCAGTTGTGGCAAAAAGTTTGTTTTAGGCCCTGCTTGTTGCAAGTTAATACTTAGCTGCTATTTTTTTTTAGAGGATTCAAATAAAAAAGGTCACATTACTCATAAATGATGGTTTTTAAATTGGCTTACATTAACTTGTTGGGTCTACTCGGTTTTATTTGTCATGGTACCAAATGCAGTTATTCAGATCTACTTATGTATACTCAATTTATAAGGTATATTTCATTGATTCGCAGCTTTAAAATTTATTCAGTACTTTTATACTGTATGTATAAAAACAATTGTAAGTACATCATAGTTTAAGTTTTTAGAGTGTGGAAAATTTACAACCCAGTCCGTCAAAGTGACAGATAATGATATTTGTAGTGTAACTTCTGGTCTCCACATCTGTTTGTAAGTTCTTCTACTCTCCCCATGAGCTTCGTCATAAATTAAATACCAATACCCACAAACCCTGCATGTCCCCCTCCCAGCGTTTATCTCGCTCCACTACTGTTGGTGCTTTTCTGTCCCGCCTACAGAACATTTTGTTCTGTTGCCTTCTGGCTTCATGCCTCGATGATACATCTTGCTTATTCCTTTTCTGAAAAAGAATATCCAGATATAACCAAAGTGCCACTGTTATGATGTCTACAGCAAGCGTGTTCAGCCTCCGCTACAATGGGAGCTTTACAAGCGAATGCACATATGGTTTTTATTTTCACTAATGTCAGAGAGACTTTGGCTTGCTCACTTCATCAATGTTAAACTTCAGGCACGATCATTCACTGGGGCTGGTCCGTTGACGTAATGGACCCATCAGAGACAACACTTTGTGTATTGCTTTGGAGATGGCACTGTGTGAAAGGTGTTATTGTATAAAGGCATTTTAATTTGGCATTGACAGATGCACAAAAAGAGATGACGGGACAAGCCCATAGGTGTGTGAAATAGAGCAAGGGTGACATCTCATCCTGTTTGGTTAGACTCGCACAAAAGACTTTCAGCAGAGGAACCTGTTTTGGGCATTTATCATTGTCAGTATTCACATGAGTATTGCGATCATGGTTCAGTTGCTGTTAATGAATTTGAGTATAAGATCAATTCTAACAGTAGCTTTTGTTGTTTTCTGGAAAGCCTTCAAACTAGACATCCATCTAAAATAATTTGGTGTGCCTCTCAACAGATCTACAGTCCTTTCCAGCATATATTGAACAGTTTCTATATAAATTTATAAATGCATAAATGATTATGTACAACTTTTCAGATGTTGGTGTAAGTGATGCTTGATAACCTAATACTAACCTAATACTTGCCCACATATTTGTGCTGCAGACATAGGCAGAGTTTCACTCTTGCGCTTGGGGGGGTTAGGAAATGTAGTTAGGAAATAATCAATTTAAACTTTGCAAATAATTTATTTTTTAAATGTGCACACATTCACTATTATTCATATAGTATGTGGAAAACGCAAACGTTTCTTGTCTCGTCACATTCATTTATGAATTACATGAATCACGATTGCATATTTTCAATTGAAAATGGCGAAATTTCATAAAAAGTTGAGTAGCCTAGTTTGCGTCACTATATAGTCTATTACTGTCGCTCGCTGAACTTTTCTATCGTAAAACAGTTGTCTAACTTACATCTACTTACATCTTAACATGAACTCTTGTTGCGTTGTAACAGTAAGACAGTAAGACCCGCCTTCTTTTATTTGATTGGCCATCTCGATCATTTTTACATTGACGAGCGCTGTTAGAGGTAGAGCAGCCTAAATTTAATCAGCCTAAAAATGTAACTTCTAAAACTTTTTGTCATCCTAGTAACAAACAGCTTTACTCATTCTACACTAAAATAAGACAAATAAAATGAGAAAATATGAATTCTATTATTTATTTATTTATTTTTTTACATTTTTTTTTATTCATTGCTCAGACAAAATCATTGGCTCTAGTTTGCCCCCAGTGGCAAATATTAAAACTCTATACTATTTAGCCTAAATGAATTAAAAATAAAACACACAAAACACTAAAATTAATCGCTCAAAGTGGTACAAGTGAGTTTAGGCATCACGATATTATGTACAGTATGGAAAATGGAAAATTTGTTATCGATTACATTTAAGAATGGTATTAAATTATGAGTGTTTTTAAAAATTAACAAGGCAAATTCTGGCAAGTTTTGCACAGGGCAAACATCATTCACATGTTTATAACAAATATATAACAAGTTATATTTATTAAGGTACACATACTGTATAAAAAAAAAAAAAAAAGAAGTAAATGTATATGTAAAATTTTGTAAAAATAAATAAATATGTTTGTCATTTCCCAGGTTCTCCTCATCCTCATCACATTCCATCAGCTTCGGCATACCCTTCTGATCCCAGAATGCCTCATTCCAAACTACCTCACGTGCAGCAGTATATACCCTCATACATGAACACCGCCACCCACTTCCCCTTCCCGTACCCGCCTCACCCAGCCTCCCCCAAACCCAGCCATCCTCCTCTGTCTCGTATACACAGCAGTCCGTCATACTCCTTCTCGTCCTCTGCATCCGGCCCGGGCTCCCCCAGCCCACTCAGCTCAGACGTCTCAAGTCCCCTTTCTGATGTCAACATGATGTCTCCGGCTCATGCTCCCGCCATGTGGCCACCACACAGTCAGCCTCTGTTTTCCCTGGCTAATATGCTGTCTATGGCAATGAGCATGGCACATTCCTTCATGCCCGCACCGAACCTGGTACAGGCCATGCCGGGTTTCCAGCCTGGTTATCCCACGATGTATGCGCCCCAGTATCCTCCACCTCCAGGGATGGCCGAGTATTACCAAACAATGGATTCTCAGTTTCGAGACACTATGATGTCGTCACCTTCCCAAACTATTCCAACATCTACTTCACCTGGTGGCGTTTCCATATCCGCCCAGCAGACAGCGTCTACAGTTTCCCAAGAGGGAATGCATTATGCACAGGAATCTTCTAATGAATATCCTCACGGATACAGACCCACTTTCCCCAGGCACTTACTAGACCAGCGGAGCAGCCCCGGGTCTTCATCTGGACTGTCGTCTTCCCCACGAGCGAGTCCAGATAGCAGAGTAAGCCATTAACCTCTTAACCAGTGGAATTAAATTAAAGAGGTCCAGTCTGTACATTTCCTTCTAGGGCTGCACAGTTCATTTATATATATATAGAAATAGACAATTATTATAACAGAAATCATTTTACAATAGAATTAATTTCTCTAAGAATTATTACTATTGTAATATTTTACTCTAAACTAAAAAAATGAGTAATTTAAGAAATATATAATAATAATAATAATTTATTTTAGTTATTATTTTTTTAATTTGTCTTAATTTCTATTATAAATTGCATATTTTAATTGGTAATAATAATATTATTATAAGTATTATTATTATATATTATAAATATGTTGTTATTATAAATATAAACAATAAATAGTATTATTATTAATATTATTTCATAGTTATATTGATACATAATCACACATTTTTTGGCCAAATTGTGCATCAAACAAGCGCAGCAAAAGGGAGCTTTTTTATAGCCTTTTTATTTGATCAGAAAACAAAAATTCTTTATCGCAATTTTATCAGAAAAAAAAACAAAATTCCTTCCCAGCAACATTCTGATCAGTCAGTGGTCCCACAATAACTTACAGTAAATAAGCTATTTGCATTTCAGGAAAATTCATCGTACATTTTGGCAACACCTCGTAAAAGTGTAATAAATGATAAAATAAATAAAACTTATAATAAATACTAAACATATTTATGTTTTAATAAATAATTTAATAAATAATATATATTTTATATAAATAATAATATATATTCAATATATATTTTATAATAAATAATAAAAAAATTAAAATGCAATTTAATTATATAAATAAAAAAAGTCAAATCACTTCATAAAATATTTCTTAATTTCAATTATTATTCAATTAATTAATACAATTATAATGGTATTAAATATATAATGAAATGTATAATGTTATACATATATATGTGTGCATATATGATAAATAATTCATGGCCTGGGTGGAACCAATGATGGTCCGGATCTGGATCATGATACGCTGCTCTTAAAGGGATAGTTCACCCAAAAATGAAAATTCTGTCATCATTTACTCACCCTCAAGTTGTTCCAAACCTGTATAAATTTCTTTGTTCTGCTGAACACAAAGGATATTTAGAAGAATGTTTGTAACCAAGCAGATCTTGCCCCCCATTGACTACCATAGTAGGAGAAAAAAAATACTATGGCAGTCAATGGGGAACGAGATCTGCTTGGTTACTGACATTCTTCCAAATATCTTCCTTTGTGTACAGCAGAACAAAGAAATTTTAACAGGTTTGGAACAACTTGAGGGTGAGTGAACTATCTCTTTAACATTGAGTAACTGTTGTGCTTTTCTGTGTTATGACTGTGTTTGTTTCCATAGTGTTGGCAGTTGTTCTGAGCATGTTTTATATCTCTGAATGTCAATAGCTAACATGTACCTTTAATGCTAATGTACCTTTGAATGTGTTCATCCTCGGTAATGAAACCCAGATGTGTGAGTATGCCTGAATCGGTCTTTCTCTCCAAGGTGTCGTCATCCAGTCCGAGATCATTGTCCCCTCAGAGTAGCAGAACTTCACAGTGCCAAGAAATAATCTCTTTACCATCTGGTAAGATACTGACCCCTAAACACAAACACACATTTGCACAAATGTATTCAACACTACAGTTACGCACTAGCTGGTACACTTAGTGGTTTCTTCTTACATAATGTGGTTTTATAATGTAGCAGCACTAAATACATGGTTAAATGTTCTCGCACTCACAGACGGTTTGTGGACATCTATTAAATGTGCCTGCGGAGGTCTTGCACAACCAAAGTGTTTTTTTTTGTTCCTTTTTTCACAGCTTTTATGTGTTCCTAAAACCGGAGCTGTGTTCGGAATGGAATATAAACATAATACTTACTGAATATTACACTAAATACTGTCATATATTAAAAAAAAAAATGTAAAATGTGAAACAACACGAGACATTTTGAATAGTATTGTGCTGCATTATATCACATGAAATAAATATTATTGTGCATTTTATTCCAAATTTATATAAACTATTTTAACTTGTGGCAGACAATGACAAACTAATGAGTAAAAAAGTTTGATGACCTACTACATTATATAGCTGGACCACACTGCAGAATACTGTATCCCACAATGCAATGCTCTCGACTGGGTCTTTCATTTCCTGTCTGACAAAATATTATAGCTGTAATCTCTTTCTTTGACTCATTATTGGACCATTTTTACAAAAAATCGAAATTAACCTTCAGGGGTCATACTTGTGATCCTCGGCAGTCAAAACCAAGTGTTTTGTTTTGTTTTTCAATGAAATTATGTACTATATTATGTTTCAATAATATTTATTTCATTAATATTTTGTATTTTGAGGGGGTTTCATGCCACTAGACAATATTCACCTTTAAATGATGCTATTAATCCAAATATTTAAAAAAAAATCTCATTATTTTTCAATTAATATTAAATTAAATTAAAATAATGAAATCTTAGGGCTGTGTATTCCCTAATTGCTTATAATTTTCAAACATAACTATTTTCTTAGGTTTTCCTAATAAAATATATATTTTTTATATATTAAGAAATAATCAAAGAGTACTTTATTATGGCTAATTTGTAGATTGTACCCCATTAAAAACCCCTCTGTATTTTTGTATTTCCCATTCATTTCCTATGAAATGAACTGACCATTTTTAAGACCATTTTGCATTTTCTAATCATGCCCACAATTTTTTTGTGTTCATTTAGCAAGTGCCACAAACGTCACCAAACCATTCCAATGAAGTAAAACAATTTAAAAATTCAAAATGTAAAATGACTGAAGACCACCAGAGGATTTAAGCACATTATTTTCATGATGATATCTGGACGGTCACTCAAATGCAATGTGATGAGGTCAAGTGACATAATACTGCTAACATTATCATGTTTGAGGGGATTTACTGGTATGTTTGCAGTCTTTTACAACTTTTTCCACCTTTTCTATTACTCTGTCTTTCTTACAGAGCCAAAGTCTACTGTGACTGTGGGCCGTTTTCAAGTGTCCCCCAGTAAAGAGATTCCTGCTCCCGTCAGACACACAGAAAGTGGAAATACACCCACTGAAACTCCACCTGTCGTCCCTCGGGATAATCTCATCAGGTCACTGGATCAGCCTGTGTGCTCTTTTTTAGCTCAAAATCCAGCGGAAAACAGACAGAACCTCTCCGTTCTTCCTACCTGTGAGGCTCGGCGTGATTTGAGTCCTGCTGACCAGCCCGAGGTGAAGAGCAATCAAAAAGAGAACCGAGAGGGACAGATTGATGAGCAAGAGCAGGATAATGATTATGATCGTGATGAGACCGCTGTGGATAAGAAGCACAGGAGGAAGAAGGGACGCAAAGCGGATTGCGGCCCGGGTCTCATGGGAACGTCAGTGGACAGTGGTTTTTCTGTGGCCTTGGACACAGAGGGAAGGGTGTGGGATGGAAACACAGCCAGCCCTCCATTTGCCACTCCTTTCCACAACCTGTGGATGAGCTACACGCGGAGCTCCTCCTACCTGAGCAGCGACGAATCAGAGAGCGAGGATGAAGAGATGTGGGGGGAGCTACAGGAGCTGAGGGAGAAGTAAGGGGCTTTTAATGTTCTGTGTTTTTATTGTATTTCTCTTAGAGCTGTGCAGTTAATCAAATTTTAGTTTGATTTTGACTTTCAAGGATTATCAAGATTATTGTGCCGCATTCAGTTCCTTTCCTCCATAAAAGCCCAAACGTATGTCCAAATCAGTCAAATCGTAACGTTACTGCCGTAATAAGCAGTTGGGACATGCTTGATATTAAAAAGAGTTAAAAGTGCATATAGTCTAATATACCTGCTGCTGTCTGTTCCATTAATATTAATTAATTAATTAATCAAACAACATAAGAAAAAGCAAACACTCACTGCTTTTGACTGAATAACTTTAGTAGTAAAACTTTAGAATAAATGTATATTTAATTCATAGAGACTATGCAGTGTTTTATTTATTTATTTTTACATTTATTCAATTTCTTTATTGTAGGCTGAATACTATACTTTTTGTCCATGCTGCTGAGAGCAACGTTTAGATGAATGTGTTAATATGTGCTGTGCGCTTTCCTCTCAATAACAAAATAAACAACAAAAATGACAGCGGTGAGAAAACAGCAGTTAAGAAAGCATCTGATCATAGCGATGTGGAAATGTTTGCACAGGATCTGCTAATTAATCCCTTTTCTTTTTTTTGCATAACACACTGACATTACAGTACAGAATGACTCTTTCGACGTTATCTTAAATATTGTAGAAGCATTAGTTTCATGTGTCATAGAACGGAAGAGAGGCTCGGAAACATCCTTTTTGATTTTTCCCAGCAAAGTCCTTCACATAAAAACCAGTCTACAGTCGGGGAAGATCTCATTTTTCAAGTTTCGTTACAGGCTGTTCACACATTGGCAATAAAAAAAGCGATTAATACATTAAAATTCCCACATACAACCCCTTTAAATAATCATGATTGAATAATATGGAATATTGAATAACCGTGATTATGATTTTTGCCATAATCATGCAGGCAGCCCTAATTTCTCTCAAAATCCTCTTCTCTCTCTCAGGCATCTGTGTGAGGTTCAGTCTCTGCAGGCGGTGCAGAAGCGAGAGATAGAAGAACTATATGCCAAGATGGGGAAGGTTCCTCCCCCGTGTATCGTGTCTCCAGCAGCTATGCTCTCCAGCCGCCAACGCCGCATGTCTAAAGGAGGAAACTTCCCGTCGTCTCGCAGAAACAGCCTCCAGAGAGTCGACATTCTCCCTTTAACAGGTTCAACAATGTTTTAGTGTTTTATATATCCAGATTTTCACCATAATCATTATAGCAAAACTTTTCCAAAACCTAGTGGGCTGTCTTGCTGTTTACCATCTCACAGGCAGCTGCCTTTTAAGGAAGCATCCTTACTGAGACAGCAGCTTATAAGTAACGGATTTGGAAAGCTCTACGCAAGCAGCAACAGTTTAGTGTTTCAACACCAACACTACGATACTCTAATAAGCATTAAAAGACAGCTTCACACAGAAAGTCTGGGTGAAATACCAGAAACTTTTCAATTAGCACTTTACAATAAGATCCCATTCGTCCCATACAAAAAAAATATCTTTTGGAACAGCCTTTGCATCTATGATGCCTTAAAATGCTGCCTTCATAGACAGCATACTAGCTTTTATTACAAAGCCATATTAGTGGTTTTAGGTGGGGCTGAATAAGCAATTGTTTAATTAAATGAAAACTGTAAATGACCAAATGAAATGTTTAACATCTTCCTGTGCTGTGATTGGCCCACAGGGATCATGAGGAAAAACTCCCTGAGCGGCAACAGTAGCAGCAGTTCCCAGGATGACTCACGGCCGACTAAAGGAGTGACTTTCGCTGCTGACTTTACTAGAATGGTATGATGCATTACATTCAGCTGTAATTCATTCCGAGTCCTTGATTACCATCACCATTAATGGAATAAACATTCTTGTATTGCTGGTTTACACAGTGTAGACTCTATTTAGACAAACATAAAATAATTTTTTTTAATTAAAATTAAAATAAAAAATATATATAAAAAATTAAAATATACAATTAAATCAAATATAAAATATATTTTTATTTAAATTTAATAGCATTTAAAATGCACATTTAAAACTTTTGGGGGACTGTAATAATGCAGCATTAATTTATCTTCAGAAATTGCACTGACATCTGTGAATTTTAATGATATTGAATATAATTCCTAGATTTTTATGTTTTTGTTGAAGAGGAACCATCATTTCAACCAAATATATTTTTTACCAAGTAGATTCAGGAATATTAGAAATTATCATGTCATGTTTTTCTTATTGTCTTTCACTAAATAAACACAAAAATGATTTTTTTGGCAACATTTTACAATAAGGTTCCATTAGTTAATGCATTTACTAACAATGAGCAATACATTTGCTACAGTATTTATTGTGTTAATATTAGTTCATAAAAATACAACTGTTTATTGTTAGTTCATGAAAGTTCAATCCCATTAAATAATATTAACAGATACAACTTTTTAATAACTATGAAGTTATTAAATAAATTTATTTTAATAAATAAATATATATTATACCCAAATAAGTGCTGAAGTTAAGATTAATAAATGCTTTAGTTAAATACATTAGTTAACAATGAAAAATACTTCTAATGTTAACAAATGAAACCGTATTAAAGTGTTACCTATTTTTTATATTTTCATTTATATGCACCAATATAATAATGCATAGTAATTAACAGCAATATTTACCTACATACATCTTTATTAAAACATAATATGAAAAATGCTACAAGGAGTGAATTAATAGAATTGATTAGAAACAGGCAGTTTGGACAGTTTCACAGAAATTGACCAACTTTAACACCATTTCTGCTATCGATGTTCAAATCAGAGATATAATAACATATCTGTCTTAAAGCTTTAATTAGTTACGATAGAAGGATGATCAAACTCAAAGTGCACAATTTCAACAGCAAAATCATATATTGTGAATATTCAAAATATCGCCCATGCAGGGTTAATTAATAGCACATGATCTTACTATGCTTAAAGCTGATCTATGCATAAATGTACCAAACAAACACTGTCTGATATTATGTTCTTTTCATGCATTTAAATCTGAATAACGTTTCTCTTTTCTGTTTTCCCATTAGTAAGAATCCTGGTACATTGGCAGGACTATATCTGACTACCTCATCCATACGTGACTGCTCTCAGCACAGCAAACCTTCAACAACCAGCCAGTCACAATCCAGTCAGTCATATACTGAAAGCATGAACTGGACAGATTTGCTTTGTAAAATATAATGTACAGTTTCCTAAGCAGAATATGCTGTTTGATTCCACCGTTGGTGACATAAGGGATGTTTCTAGTGCAAATGCACTAACTAGTCCACTTATTTCTGTGAAGAGCCAATGGTCTGGCGGGACGCTGCTGTCATACGATGCTGTGACGTTCTCTCTGAAGGCTCAGCACTGAGGAGGATTCCTGACTGTCTCTTTTGCACTTTCTGAAAACCTGCTGAACGGGCAAACATCTGAATCAACAGATGTCCTGCCGTTTCTGTTCTACTGCCTGTGTTTGCGCTGTAGAAACACCAAATCATCACGCAAGAATCGCAGCAGTCGCCATGAACTCGGTAGATCCGGTCCAGAGATATTTCTGCTATCACCTGATAGGGTCTGCTTTATGATAGTAGTTTAAATGTGAATAAAAACTATTATAAATAAATAAAAACAGATTGAGAGTGGGTGCAGGTGAGCTAAATATTATATTATTTTTGCATTGATTATTCCAGCTTTGAGATTTTCATCCATTGAGATGCAGAACTTTGTTTCCTTGAAGTCTTTTTATGTACATTTACATATATATTTTAATGTTACCAGTCTATGACTGACTTACTAATTGCACCAAAAATCAAAGCAAGTATCAGCCATAAAGTTAAAGACAAATGTAAATGATATGCACACTGCACTTTGGCATAAGTTTCAAAGTCCCATCTGGGACTGTACAATAGACTAAATAAATGATTGATTTCTGATGTTTACAAAGAGCAGTCAATAAAAGTGCATTCATTATCTTCATTGTAATATATTAACACAGTATGTTCAGATTTTTCACATCGAGCCCAAAGGTTCAACATTTACGCTTTCTGTAGTCTTAAGCCCTCGGTATGCTTCATTTTTTACGCGTACGCACAGTCGACAGAGATTGTATATTATAGGGAGATGAGAGGGTCTGTATCTCTAGCATTAGCCGTTATGCTTTTTTGGCTAAAGGTTGCAGGCTTGCCTTCCAGTGGCTTTGCAGTCGAACGCACAGCCTTGCAAAGCATACTTCATTCGACTCGTACGCGTACACAGGCGTTCGACGCATGCGCAGTTTTGAGCAATCTCGCTACGAGTTACAACCCATGTAAATATATTTCTATTCTTTCATGCTAGAGTTGTACAAATGAGGGTACTTTCTAACCTCTTCGCACAATCTTTCGTCTATGTAGGCCTCCACTGTCGCTGTATCTTGCATGCGTTCCAGTCGGTTCTGTTTATGCAGGTTTTCTTCAAATGTTACCTTGTGACTCGACGCCCCCAGGGCACGGTTGCCACCTTGTGGATAAACTAAGTACTGCAAAAAAAATGCTCATACAAAAACCCGTCTGTGCGCGTACTCTTCTGATGACGAAATTCGCGTCACGCGCACTGTACGCTGATCCTCGCGTACGCGTAAAAAGTGAAGTATACTTTGGGCTTAAGTGTTTAAATATACTATACAATGAAATCAGTTTTTTTTTTTTTAATTAACTTATGAGACATCTACTTGCATGATGTAAAGAGGGATTCTGAATATGAACATTCAGAAATATAAAAGTTTATGATGTTAAAAAAACAACAACTTGGCTTCATACTTTCGGGTGGGTTTCTGTCATGATGTATTGCACTTTTCCAGTTTCGGTTTCAGAGCTTCAAACACACATGCCAACCGGATCTTTAATATGACAACCCAAGAACGTCCATTCATGGCTCATTAAAAACTGTGAAAAATCATATGAATGCCTTTATATGAGCATTGAAATCAGCAAATCAGTTACAGACACAAACACAGAAAATGTGTTTCAGATTGAGATAAATGTGACTTCATGCTCTGTTATATTGATATACACTTCAGTGTGCAATGCAACACGTCCATGCTGTGCCTTCTCTATCTTATGATGATTGTGTATTATATTCTAAATCATATTTGTACATTTAAAGTCAATAAATAGCATAAAGATTACTGTTGGTCGAGTATTCATTTTAGACACACTGCATTATTTAGGACACATTTATTGTATTCATTAAAAAAAAAAGACAAACATAAAAGAAAATGGTGGTCATTATTTAAATTAATCTCACTCTGAGTGTTTATGTATTTGCACTCAAAGCAAGATGACCAGTAGAATTACTGTAGTATTCAGTTTAACAGGGAATATTATGACATTCAGTTTCCATGTCTATACTAACATATTCCATGAACTGCATATCAGAAACACGTTTTTATAGAAAACTATAAAAACGCAGGATTCCTCCTTGTATTCATTAAATATCGAGTCTCAGTTCCAACAGACTATTTGAATGGATGCGGCGCCCTCTGCTGGCGCCCGCGCTCAACTGCGTTCATCTGTGTCAGTGCAGACAGTTCCTGAAGATAAAAGTTCATTCAATTGGCTCCGGTCTTCGGAGCACGTGCTTTTGCTTCTTCATCTATTTCATCCATGATTTTTTCTTGGGATACTGAATAGAAAGTGTAGCCATCTGCGGACGGCAGGTGAAGGCAAATAGTACACAGAGATTTTAAACATACTGGTATGACGTAACAATTGGTTATTCATATTTATATTTCGGTTTTATACTTTATATAGCCCTTTCAAACAATAGCAACATGAAGAAACAGGAGATACGATCTAGAAATCAGCCACGATGCAGAAAAACGCCATTTCGATTTCATTAAATTTTATGATTGAATACAAAAAATGCTTTCACTTTCCTTTGCTCTAGATTTAACTTACATAGTGCATTAATCGAAAAATAGTATAAAATGTGCTTCTTCTATTATTTTTTTTTTAAACGGAAATACATGGTGCACAATTTAGAGGTAAATATTGTTTACGTTTAGTATCATGAAATCGACACAAAATGCAAAAAAATATTATGGAAAACAAACACAGTATGTTAATTTCATTTCGTTTTGACTGGCTGAAAGAGTACAGGGGTAACCCGGAAGTTAACAGCACCAGATGGTTATTAACATATTCAAGTGTCTCAACTGGTGTAACAAATTTGGAGAAACATTGGTCATCGTGACATCAGCACTTATGTCACATTGGTTGATCATATAATAATGCACCCACGTGTAGTAATCTATGACCTAATATTACTATCATTCATTACACCAACATAATCAGCTAGCTCATCTGATTAATGTAACGCTGTAGCAGTCTATTACTGACATAACCTTGTGTAACAGAGTTGTAAAGGATACAGATGCCGAGCACTACAGCGCCGATAGCGAGTCCTGTCGCAACGTTTCGACCCCGGAGCTTGCCTGCATTCTTCTTCCATTGCGCCAGCTCCACTTGTCGGATGAACTGGAACTGTTCCTTGGTCAGATCTTCTTTCGTAGGGTCTATTCTCTTTGCAAACTGGGGTTCAGGTTTGGAGTCCCCTTGACTACTCTTGTCTGCCATGTTTGAAGCGCTGTGTTGTGACGCAACGCGAGGTTACTTTGTACGTCAATGCTGCACTTCATTTGCGCAGGTCGCCTTGCTATTTATTTCCTGCGCACAAGTTCAGCGTTTATTGAATACCGTTGTCTACCTTTTTTCCCGTAACAGTTTAGGCTATAATAATATTTTGTAACCTATCCTGGTATAATGATTCATAACAACCTGTTCTGACTTTAATATTTTTCATGTTCTCTGGTTTTGATTTTTTTTTTTAAACATTAATAAACCTTTCTAAATAACAAACAGGCATTATTAGGGGTCCGCAAGGGAGTGCTAGGGCTCCGTGTAAAAGTTTAGAGAAACAGTGTAAAAAAATGTAATGTAATAAAATTAAATAAGAAAATGCACTAAAGTAAGATGTATATAGCATACACTTTTACAGTATATATGGGCTCCACTTTTCAGTAGACTTTTATCAATTACTGGAACATCAACATCCTGACAAACCCCAGGAAGTGTGAGGATAACTATTTGAAATGAGAAGTGAAGGCAGTGCAAGTCAGCTAGCCAGATAACATGCAATGTGTTGAGGAAGAAACTGAAATATCGCTCAAACAGATCAATCTCATCAGACAGCTTGTGAAACTAATGGTTGTACCACAGTAAAGAAAAATCCAAAATTCCTTTCTTTGCATTTTCCAATTTATTTATTATTATTTTTTGGCAATTATCATATATAAAGATACACAACTTACAAAAAAGAGTTTTTTCAAAACAGAAATAATGCCCATTAGAGGAAGTATACCACCATAACAACAAAGAGTATTACATATTTTCATTGTACATATCTTTAAAACTTAAATTTAATTTTTTTCAAACAATGAAAGGATACAGACTAAAGCGAAAAATATAATTTTGTGCTACAATGCAACAAAAGTCTATCAGCCCACCCACGTGTCAAACAGCTCTTTCTTAAAAATAGCAAAAACTTAAAACCTT
Organism: Mylopharyngodon piceus; assembly: GCA_039654765.1. NCBI lineage: Eukaryota > Metazoa > Chordata > Actinopteri > Cypriniformes > Xenocyprididae > Mylopharyngodon > Mylopharyngodon piceus. The sequence continues at coordinate 20,024,591 of CM077455.1, read as the reverse complement.
TTTTTAAAAAAAGTTTAAAAAGCACTTAATAAACTGAAATGACATTTATATGTGATGTATTTGGAAAAACCTCAACAGAATACAAAACTGATTGTGACAAATTATGTTGCTACATCAATATCCAGTAAAACAAATATATATTTTTGTGATTTGTGAAACACACCATGCATCCGCATATAACATGCATATATATTTATAGCAGTAAAAGAACAAATTGTCATAACCCCAGTATATAGAAGTTGATGAGATACATGATAAAAGAAATTAATTATTATTTAGAAGTACTTAAAAGTCAGGAAATAATTACCATTGTGTAAGATTAATCAAGAAAACAACAAAATATTGTAAGATCAAGACTCTTTACATCAGTGTAATTGACTGAGCACAATCACCACTTATGTTAGTATTGAGTTGTTGTCTATTTTTGTACATACACTACCGTTCAAATGTCTGGGGTTGATATGATTTTAACATGTTTTTGAAAGAAGTCTCTTCTGCTCACTAAGGCTGCATTTATTTGATTAAAACAAAAGAGTAAGACAGTAATAGGCTATTGTGAAATATTATTACAATTTAAAATAACTGCTTTCAATTGTAATATATTTTAAAATGTAATTCATTCCTGTAATCCCAAAGATATTTTCAGCAGCCTCTCTTTGATGAATGGAAAAATGAAAAGAACAGGGGTGTGAAGTAACGAATTACAAATACTCACGTTACTGTAATTAAGTAGTTTTTATCAGAAATTGTACTTTTATGAGTAGTTTAAAAATTGTGTACTTTTACTTAACTACATTTTAAGTGATGTATCGATAGCCTACTTTTACTCCACTATTTTCCCTCCGTTTGTGATCATTACTGGTTACATGCTTGTTTTAATTTTATTTTTATCCATCAACATAATTGGATCGAGTAATCGACTGTCGTCAAATCAAATTCTGCATAGAAAACTTCAACCGCCAACCGCTGTTAATCATGGCTGCTGTGGAAGCGCATTCTTCAAGCGTCAATTCAGATATCAGCGTCTTCCTCTAATATGCTAAGGTACATTTAGCATTTCTGCTTACTAAATGATATATATATATATATATATATATATATATAGGGCCTGACATTTGGTGTGAGGTTGGGGTGTGTGATGCTGAACTCTCGTATGAGTTTCTAAAGGTTTTTGAATTCTTTGCACTGTTCCTAACATTGATATTTTATGTGCAACAATAGCATGCTCAGGCTCAGTGACCTTACGCCTAATTTTAAATCTTTTTTTTTTTTTTTTTAACAATGATTATGGTGTTAAGTGAACTGAGAATAACTTTCATCTTCTCATCTCGATACTAGTCTTTCTGTGTTGTTTTGATACATTTAAAAAAAAAAATGGATGATAGATATTCTTTAATCTTTCTGAAAAAACAACAAAAGATAATGTGAATTACAGTATGTACGATGTTTTCTAAATTTTTAAATTGTAGTGTAGTGCAGTATTTATTATAAGGGGGTAGAATCCACAGCTCAGTACTCACTACTCATGAGTACTTTTGAAAGCTACTTTTTTACTCTTACTCAAGTAGTTTTTTGGACAAGTGCTTTTTACTCTACTCACACTACATTTTTTTGAATGTAATGGTACTTTTATCTGAGTAAATGTTTTCAGTACTCTTTTCACCACTGGAAAAGAACTTTTTAAAAGAACTGCATGCTTTCTTGCCGAAAAAATGATAAAAAACAAAAATTAAAAAAATTGCTATAAAAAATAGAGAAAATGATATCAAAGAGATTTGTAGAAGAGATGTTGCAGAAGATGGAATATTTGTTTCTTTATCTATTGTTGTGGAAGGAGGAAGAGAAGAAGGGAGAGGATCAGGACAGGTGTAATTGTTGTCAGAATCGTTTCCAGCGGAGGTAAACTGCACAAAACCTGGAGGATCGCTGCACATGAAGGAGGTGATCCATTCCTGATAGCGGGATACTCTGGTGTAAACACCGGGATATTCAGGTCGGGCACAGCCAATCCAAAAGCTAACGATACCGGACTGGACCCATACAGAGCTCTGCCTGCTCACCATCGGACCTCCTGAATCTCCCTGAAAATACAAATCAATGCAATCATTGTAGAAAGAGACATACATTGTTGTTCAAGAGTTTGAGGTCAGTAAGATTAATTTAAAGAAATTAATACTTTTTTTTTTTTTTTTTTTTACTGTATTTTTGATTAAATTTTCTTTTAAAAACATTAAAATATATGGCAGAGGGCTGTTTCATTTGTTTAGGCTTTCATTTTTGGACTGTATTTAATTTTTTTTCTTTTTTTTTTTTTTTAAAGATTGTTAAGCCTGATCATGACAATTATTGCTGCAAAAAAAATCCTTGCAAAAAAAATAAAAAAATCTTGAACTGCAAATCTTTGGACTTCACTGCCCTTTTGGCCTCTAAGATAATTCTTCTTTTTGCAAGATATTTTTTTTATATAAATTTTATTTTATTTTATTTATTCTTTTTTGGCCCATGACATCAATTCTCAATTAATCGTGGCATGCAACTGATTTAAGTTCATACAGAATGTTTTTGTGGTTAAACCATCCCAGTAAACAATGCCCGGTTCCACCATTGCAGAATGCAGCCTCTGAATTGGAACACACCATTTTATTTATAGCACTCATTGTTTACCTTGTAAACACAAGTTTGGGGACACTAAAGCCACTTTACCACCATCGGGCCAAACCATTCAGGCAACAAATAAGTGACCGATCCTGAATTGTGACGTCACTACATGCATTCTACCAGCACGGTTTAGCCAACCATGCTGAGAATTCCAGGCCGAGAATGATTTGTAATTGTGCCGTACTGAACCAAGCTTTAGTGGAAATATAACTGGAACCGTTCCTTACCATCCTTAGAACCGTTCGAAACGACAGTGGAAAAGTGGCTTAAGTGAGCTGAACAGGGTTTGTGTACCTGACATGTGTCCTTGCCTCCCCCTAGTAGACCAGCACAGATCATGTTGTCTGTTATATTTCCAACTCCATAGAGACAGTTGCACTGTCTGTTACCAATTACAGGAACCTCCATTTCCTGTAGAATATTAGGGGATGGGAGGGACACTGTAGGAAAGAAATGAGAAGTTATTTACTCTATTCTGTTTCAAATGGGATTGTGAAAGGTGTTTCATGTTGAGTTTAATGTAACTAAGTGAAGCAGAAATGAATTCTCACCTCTTCGACTAATGTTTCCCCATCCAGTGATCCAGCTGTCTGTGCCGTTGTTAAACACACTGCCATCAGCTGCTAGACACACGGGTCTGATGTAGTCAGTGAAGGTGACGGGAGATCTCAGTTTGAGCAGAGCGATATCATTGTTATTCGTACGTCTGTTGTAACTGGGATGTTTGATGATTAGTTTCACATTTTTGGACACTTCATTGGGGTTGAAGCCTTTCTGGGTCTGACGCCCCAAAACCACAGTTAAAGAAAAGATGGAATAACTGAGGAAGATAAAGAAATAGACAAAGAAAGTAGTCAAGATGAGTTTTAACCCTGTAAAGCCTGACATATGAAATAATAGTCAGAAAGATCCTTTTTAAAAAAAAAAAAAAATTTACATTTAATTTTAAAAAAATTTCATGTATTTTTTTGTTGAGCATCATATTTGATATATCAGGCTTTTATGGCTTATATAGAATGACATTGTAAGAATATGGAGCTCACATTGGAAGAGGAAGAAACACAAACTGAGCAAAAATATGCAACAATATGAAATTCTGCTAGCTTGCAATGTAAATCAATGCGATATGTTTAACAGTATAACAGATTACTTACATAAAATGCATATAACTCATAACACTCTATATAAGATGATATTTAAATGCTTAGTTTTATGATCAAGGCTCTGTAGTTTTAAAACCTATAATGTAATACAATTTAATGATGATTGAGAGATGAACAAATAAATGTTCCTCAAAATCCTGATGTATCATATTCGGTACTCATATTTTAACATGATTTTTCTAACAAAATTTAGTATGGATAATCAAGTAAACCTAAGATGCTTCAGTTCAGTACATGTTCATCATGAAATACAACCCCAACGTTACGTCGGAACTGACTGACGAACTGGGGATTGCTTTGAGAGACCAATCTACTTCGAGTGTAAACTAAATGAGCCAATGGACATTGGCATGCAAACTTTGCTTCCACCCAGCACACCGCCTCCACCCCTGCTCAGCCTAAGCAGCAGCTTCCACCTAGGCAGCTGGTCGCAATGCGAGTGCCCAGCCCGTCCAGGCCCCCGCCAAAGGCGGGAGATGGAAGAAGCTGCTCTTCGGGAGATGGTGACCGCAGAACTCCCTCCCTCGGAGGAGGGCCAAGTGGAGAATCTTTTGTTTCATTTTGTTTCTGTTCCGCCGCTGGCTCCCCAGAGTCCAGCGGTACCTACATTTTCAAAGAAAGAGCAGTTTCCTTTATCTCTCGGTCACAAGAGGGCACGGTTGGCAGTGTGCGGCTCTGTAAAAATGCCTTGCCATTCCCAACCCCCTCTACCCCTCTCCCAGTCTGTGGTTCGAGGACACCACCAGACCTTCCCACGCACCCTCTGCCCAACCTTGAAACCAGGTAAGTGTTGCACCACACACTCAAACCCCACTTCAGGCCACCTTAGTGCGATCGACCTTACGGACTTTCATGTCTCGATTCTTCCCTGACACAGGCTATTCCTGTGCTTTGCGTTCGAGGGTCAAGCATATCAGTACAAAATCCTACCCTTCGGGCTGTCCCTGTCGCCTCATGTCTTCGTGAAGGTCACGGAGGCAGCCATTGTTCCACTCATAGAACGCAGCGTTCGCATCCTCAACTATCTCAATGACTGGCTGATTCTGTCCCAGTCATGGGATCAGTTGTTCGAACACAGGGACATGGTGCTCTGTCACCTCAGCCTGTTGGGACTTTGGGTCAACTGGGACAAGAGCAAACGCTCCCCTGTGCAGAGGATCTCTTATCTCGTTATGGAGCTGGACTCGGTCAACTAGACAGCGCATCTAACAGAGGAGTGTGTCCAGTCAATGTTGAACTGCCTGAATTCGTTCAAAGGCAGGACAGCGGCCCCACTGAAACTATTTCAGAGGCTCCTGGGGCAGTAACGCTGCTCCGATTGCTTCATATGAGGCCGCTTCAGCACTGGCTTTACGGCCGAGTCCCGAGATGGGCGTGGCAGAGCGGCAAGCACTGGGTGTCTATCACCCCGTACTGTCGCCAATCCTTCAGCCCGTGGTGGGACCCTTCGTTTCTATGGGCAGGAGTTCCCCTAGAACAAGTGTCCATGCATGCTGTGGTGCACACGGATGCCTCTGCCACCGGCTGGGGGGTCACGTACAACGGGCATGCAGTCTCGGGTCTGTGGACAGGTCCCCAACTGCATTGGCACATCAACTGCCTCAAGTTGCTAGAAGTAGGTCTTGTGCTGGGCCGCCTCAAGGGGCCGCTACATGGCAAGCACATACTGGTCTGTACGGACAACACTGCGACCGTTGCGTACATCAACTGCAAGGTGGTCTACGCTCCCGCCGCAGGATGCAACTTACCCACCATCTCCTTCTCTGGAGTCAGAAGCATCTGAGGTCGCTTCGTGCCATTCATATCCCAGGCGTGTTCAATTTGCAGCCGACGAGCTCTCACAACAGCTTGTGCTTCCGGGAGAGTGGCGACTCCATCCCCGGGTGGTCCAGACCTAGCTTTATATCGTGCAATGCAGATACGTGGACAGAACTCAAAGCTTTAGGACCTCAGACCAGCTCTTTGTCCATTACAAAGGCCAGCAGAAGGGAAAGGCTGTCTCCAAGCAGAGGTTAGCCCACTCCCGGGTTGCGAGCACACTCAACTAGAAGTGTTGCTTTCTCCTGGTTTGATGGCTGCAACACATTCCAAAAAAGTTGGGACAGAGGCAAAATAAAAGTGAAAATATTACAGAATATCCAATTTAAACTGTTTTGAATCTGTCCACAATAAGTAGGTGAATTTGTAATGGGTGATGGTATCTTGTTTGGTTATAAAAGGAGCATCCACCAAAGACTGAGTCTTTGCAAGCAAAGATGGGTCATGGCTCACCACATTTCATGAGAGAATCGTCAAACAACTCAAAAATCACATTTCTCAATGCAAGATTGCAAAGTATTTATGTCTTTCACATCTACCATACATAATATTGTGAACAGATTCAGGGAATCCAGAGAAATCTCAGTCCGTGTAGGGCCAGGCAGAAGACCTCCATTGAATGTGCGTGACCTTCGAGCCCTCGGATGGCACTGCACGAGAAACTGTCATGCTTCTGTGTTAAATATAGCCAAATGGGCTCAGGAGTACTTTGAAAAACCGTTGTCACTGAACATGGTCTGCCGCTGCATCAAGAAATGCAACTTGACACAAGGAGAAAGCTATATATCTGTTCGATGCAGCGATGCCACCGAGTTCTCTGGACCCAAGCTCATCTCAGATGGTCCAAAAGACAGTGGAAATATGTGCTGTGGTCAGACAGACACGGAGTTCTCAGTCCCAAAGATGAAAGGGACCAACCAGACTTTCATCAGTGACAGGTGCAAAAGCAAGCATCTGTCATGGTATGGAGCTGCATCAGTGCAAACAGCACGGGTGACTTGCATACATGTATGTGTAAAGGTACCACTGATGTGGAGGCATGGGATTGTACAGAGATTTATACTGCCATCAAGATGACATCTTCCCTGTGAAGCAAGACAATGCCAGGCCTCATTCTGCACATGCTACAACAGAGTGGTTTCATAGACACTCTACACCTGCAGTCCAGATCTGTCTCTTATTGAAAATGTATGGCCCATCATGAAAAGGAGAATCACAATTAAGTTGGTCAGTGAAAACACTGAAATTTTTTTCTTTGTACTTTTGACAGTTAAATAAAGGTTAAAGAGAATTAAACAAATGACAGATTCTTGATTTTATTGCATTTTAGAAAATGTCCCAACCTTTCTGGAAATGGGGTTGTATTATTAAAAATACAAAAGTTATTCTTGCATTTACTTTCTAAGAATCTGTAAAGATTTCACAGCAAAAAGACTTGTGCACCACAACCTGAAGGAGGACATTTTTATAATTATACTAAAAGGCTTTTTATTTATTGAAGTTGTAAAAAGAAAAAAAGGGGGACAGAAGGCATGTTTACAAAAGTGTGCAAAGTTTTGATCATGTTGAAAAGTAGGCTGCATAGAGTTAAATCAATTCCTCATTTAAAATGTAATCTACTCAAAGATTCTATGAAAGCTGAAGTATTTAGTTGAATGAGTTTACCTATCAACACAATGGGCAGCGGTCATCACCCACTCTTTGGTGATGAGAGAACCTCCACAGAAGTGACTGCCGTTCAGAAGAATGCTAGCCTGCCATGGCCAGCGTCCAGCTGAAGCGTTCTGACCTCCTACTATCCTGCTGCTGGTGGTAAATGTGGTTCTTCCACACGCCTGAGCACTGGGAAGATTATCTGAGGCTGCAAACACAGAAGACAATGTTGTATTACTCAAGAACTTCCCAAGCAGTACTGCAGCAGACGGCGTCATGCACAATTTTTTTTTTTTTTTTTTTTTTGAAGTGGACCCACATTTAAATCCTGATTCAGTATATACATTTTATGTAATTAAAATTCTAAAAATAGCAAGATGAAAAAGCTATCCTTCACAACCCCACATTAAATATTAACAAATGTTATTAATTCCTGAGATTGCGCTGCTGTATTCAAGCAGCCAAGCAAAAGGCATATTCACATATGACTGACATTATATATATATATATATATATATATATATATATATTTCAGTAAATAATAAAAATCAATAAAATTATACAACTTTATAAAGTTATTGATAAGTACAGTGGGCTTTACAAATATTGGCACCCTTAGTAAATATGAGCAAAACTGACTGAAAATTAGTTTTTTGCAATTTCTCCTCTTTCAAAGAATTCAAAATATTCACAATAATCACGGGGTTCTCAGTATGTGACACACAGGCCAAATTCCTATTGACATCCATCACTATGGGGAAGACCTGAGAATACAGTAATGATGTGTGACAAAAGGTTGTTGAGCTGCACAAATCATGAAATGGATATAATATAATAGTTTAATTATCTAATACTCATTTCCACAATCTGGGCAATAAGAAGTTTAAATCAACTGGAGAAGGTAACAATCTACCTGGAAGAGGACATATCAGGTCTATATTGGCCCCACATGCACTGAGGGGGATGGTTTGAGTTGCCAAACAAACTGTAAGGATCAAAGTTGGAGAATTGCAGATGCTATTTGGTTCTTGGGGTCAGAAAGTCTCCAAAACTATGATCAGACCTCACCTGTATAACCACAATTTGTTTGGGAATGTTGCAATAAAAAAAGCATTTGGTGGCATGAAACAGCAATCTTATGCACCTACAATTTGCCAGGCATTACTGGAACTTTCAGTGGGCTTTATGGTCAGATGAGACCAAAATAAAGCTTTTTGGGAAAAACCTCAGAGGTAGGTTCGGAATAGACAGAAACATAACCATGAAGAAAAGTACCTCATCCCCACTGTGAAGTATGGTGGTGGATCTTTAATGTTGTGGGGCTAATTTTCTTCCAAAGATCTTGGACAACTTGTTAGGATACACTGTATCATAAACTTACTCAAGTACCAGCAGATATTAAATCAAGTCAAGACCTGACTCACCCTGTCAGGAAGCTTAAACTGGTTTGTGGTTGGATCTTCCAGCAGGACAATGATCCAAAGCGCATTTCAAAATATACAATAGAATAGTTCACTGACCACAGAATAAAGGTTTTGCCATGGACATAGCAGTCTCCTGACCCAAAACCCCATAAAAAAACCTGTAGGTGAGCTGAAGAAAAGAGTCCACAAGCATGGACCTCTGAATCTGAAGGATCTGGAGAGATTCTGTATGGAGGAATGGTCTCATATCTCTTGCCATATGTTCACCAACCTTATCAGGCATTATAGGAGAAGATTCAGAGGTGTTATCTTGGCAAAGGGAGGTTGTGCAAGGTATTAAATGAAGGGTGCCAATAATTGTGGAATACATATATTTAAGGAAAAAATGTTTTAAGATGTTTTTTTTTTTTTTTTTTTCTCAACTATTTGACTTTAATTAAAGTTAATGTTATGTTGAATATTTTAAATAAAACACTAAGAGGAGAAATTACAAAAACAAAATTTCACATACAGTTTTGGAGCCCAATGTATATTAAGTAATTGATAAGTTAATAATTTGAAAATTTTGGATGGAAACAATGCACAATTCATATAATTTCCCAATTACCAACAAAGACTTCTGCACAAATCATGTAAATTCAAAATATCAAAAACAGCGAATCTCACCAAATGGTGATGAGTTTTCAGCACTGATATATTTCACCAACACTAATCATTAAAAGTGATTAAAGCTAAAAATGTTATTTGTTGTTTTGGAAGTTGCATTCAAAGTTCAGCTGCCTCAAATATCTGAGGGGACACATGCCAGATTGAATGTACATTCTGCTATAGATACTGTATGTTAAATGCACAATGATTTCACCAAAAACAGAGGCATCAACTACTTTTACTATAATTATAAACCAAATTGTCAATGTAAAATTAATCTACCTTGAGGGTTAGTTCTGCCACAAAATCCTGCAAAACAAAACAGAGGTAGATGTTACATACATATATCTACCTATAAGACTTAAAACTCTCTTACATACACTATTTAAAGAAACAAACAAATGCATGTTTTGAGACAACAATTACAAAATTAGACATCTCAAACTGAGGTAAATGGCACATTTCATTAACACACATATTTACCATTTCTTTCTGATGAATTGTCAACACGAAATACCCATCTACCCATGTCATTGACATTACTTGTGTATGACAGGTTTGTGATGTCAGAAACAGGAATTGAAAGGAAATTAGTAGAGTAATTTGTGTCATAGCCGGACTGTTAATGAAGAAAACACAAAGAAAAAAAACTCCATTAAATCTGAATACATTTCACACTGCTAAAGATAATAAACTATTAACTATGGCAAGCCGTTTTGACTTTTATTCATTCTCAGGATATGAATTCTTGATATCAACAGTTCAATTCTTGATATCAGGAATTGCATTTCCACTAGTAACAATGGCAATTTTTGATATCAGGAATTACATTTCCACTAGTAAAAACTATAATTCTTGATATCTGTAATTGTATTTTCATTAGTGAAATGTCTCCATAGACTGCCATTCAAATTCAATTGTTGATATCAAGAATTGATTTCTTACTAGTTGAAATTCCAATTTCACATATCAGAAATACAATCCTTACTAGTAAAAAATCATAATTTTTGATATCAATAATTACATTGTTACTAGTAAAAATGTGAATTTTTGATATCAAGAATTCATTTGGCACTAGTTGAAACGTCACTTCTTGATATCAACAACTGAACTGCTACTAGTAAAAATCTTCATTTTTGTAACGACTAAGACAAATCAGACACAATTATTTGTTATAGTTAACCAATAATGGTTTAAAGCTCACTCTGGGGTCTGTCCCACATCCCCCGAGAAGTTCTCAGTTACAAGTTTTATTGCGCTAAAGAATGCTGGTTGCCACATGGAAGAGCAGAGAAGAGCAGAGACAAAGAGACACACAGAAAACCTGCATCTTTCCTGCATCCTTCCCACAGAAAACAGACTTTCCTGCATTAATTTATAGACAGACTGTTCTATAAATTAACATGCATATCCCAAGGAAATTGTATCCATTATTACTGTTTGTTGTACTGTACTGTACAGTATTGTATTCACATGTTTTATGATACATTTAAGGTAACCTCAATTATGCCATGTTTAGTGTCTATGGGTTCGTATCGAGAAGATTTAAATGCTTGTGTATGCGCTGTGTCGATACCTTATGCAACACATCAGTATTACAAGAATCTTTAATAGTTCTTCTTCAAAAACTCAGCCAGTTAATCTCGCTCGGTCGTAAAAGCCCTGACAGGAGGCGTGTTGTCGCCCGGAAATAAAACATCTTCATTGGTCAGGTCAACCCTAAGAGGTGTGACTTTGACCAGAGGTTAAAAGCCAGTGCACAACGCCCCTCCCTCTCTCCTTCTTGCTTCTTGGATGACTGAAGAGACCCCCTTTTGCTCCAGGCCTCTTCAGGCCAAGGCCTGTGGGCCTGGAAGGCCTGTAGGCCTAGGCCTGCAACCCAGCCATGTGCTCATCTATGAGAGAGAGAACGAACTCTTTCCCCACTAAGAGTCAAATTAACAGCTTAAGTTGTTTCATATTACTTCATCCAACGCAGAAGATACTGACTACAACTTCGGACCGAATCATCAAGGACGACTCAGCCTGCAAATCCGATGACCTCGACCTAAAGGCATCTTGCAAGTATCGTACATTTGAACACTAAACAGCGATTTAGTATTAATTTGTAAACCACCTGTGTCAGCAAAGGTGTTTTATTACTGAGGAAACTGATGATTCTTTTCCAGATTGTCTTTGACTTTTTCCCATAGCTCCATTTCCAGTCCCACTTCCGGTTCAGCTCTATCATTGCTCATTTTTGCCTACGTATGTGTGTGACCTGCGTGTATGTTATGTGTTTGTTAGTTTAGTTATGTGTTTGTGAGATAGTTAATAAAGATTGTGCACAATACAGGTTTGGTTCTGACTCCGTCTGCTAATAAATTGCCTCTTAAATGATTTAGATCTTGACTACATGCTCTGAGTAGTACTGTACAATAAGAATGTTGTTTTTCCATAACCTGGAAATGAACATTTCTTAGAATTAATAAACAATTAACACTGAGTGTTCACTGGACGAACAGGTTAATTGATTGTAATATTAATTTTAATGTAGCTACAACAGCCTATGGAGACATTACACTAGTGAAAATACAATTACAGATATCAAGAATTGGAATTGTTGATATCAAGAATGGAACTGTTGGTATCAAGAATTAACATTGTTACTAGTGGAAATGTAATTCCTGATATCAAGAATTCAATTGTTGATATCAAGAATTCATATCCTGAGAATGAATAATAGTCAAAACGACTTGCCATAAGTAACACATTTCCCACACTGCTTTACCTCTACAGCATAGGTGGAGGCGATTTGATCATAATGCATGAGTGTAAATGACAGGTTTTTTCCAGACACCAAAACCACTTGGAAGGTCGACTCCTGGAAGAGACCGGGATTTCCTCATTAATACAAGCATCATTTTGGATATACCATAAAGTTCTGTTCAATATAAATACTACGCAATAAAAGTGCATGCTAACTGAAAGAAAAACTTACTGATTCACTGTTTCCATAATACGGTACTTTATCCCATGTAGCAATAAAGACCCACGAGGCAGAGAAGTTCAAGGTGGGAAAATATTTGTTTATGTCTCTTGAAGCCCGATTCAAGAGATGACCATCTGTTACTTGTCGGTAAGAGATGGTTCCTCTCTCACTATTATCAATGTTTGTCCACAGTGGAGCGATGATGTCTCTAGTCGAGTATGCAGGAAAATAATTGGGAATCCCCTGGAAAAGTGGCTCATCAAAGGTCAGGTCTCCATTATTATTCACCTGTAGGATCAAAATATGTTATCTGTAAGTGACATCATCTATGTGGAATATATATTAATGAATGTCATTAATGAATGCTTCTTACAAATATTTTGTCATATACTTGGCCAAAGTACACAAATGGCTGCAGCAAGGGGATCAGTGGAGAACCTCCGTCATCCGACTGTGGGTTTTTCTCATCCTCTACATCTCCATATGGGTAGAATATTGCTAAAATATTCCCAATAGTGTCATTATGAGTGTTTCAAGTTTTAAAAGAGGAAATTTTATAGTGCCTACTTTTTTCTTTCATGTTATATTTCATGGCTATTTATGGTGTTTATATTAAACAGTGAAGTTACCCTTAGACCCGCTATCAACACGGAATACCCATCGTCCTGGTACATTGACATTGCTGGAGTTGGACAACTTATTTGCATCAGCCACAGGGATTGAAAAATAATTTGTTGAGTTTATTGTGTCATAGCCAGCCTGAGTAAACAAAAATCAGTCGTCATCAAAAAGTCCTTGTAGCACAAGATATTTACAAGTTCTCTAATATTATCTTAGTGTCAGAGTTCAGAGATACAGTTCTAATTCTTTCTAACCTGAAAGCGTTGAACCGTAGAGGAGATATTTCCATAGTTCATCATGACAAAAGACAGAGAGCCACCAGAGACCAAAACAACTTGAAAAGATGAACTCTGTTACAGAAACAGAAAATTATCCTAATAGCTCATATACAGAGAGTAATTCTGTCTTTATTCTTGGTTAGTTATGCAGTGCTTTAGTAGTTCATCTTCCCATTTATGTGCTTTAATAATTATAAACAGATCCTTTAGAAAAATATATATATTTTTTTAAATCTCAAGAAATAATAAAAATAGCATATGTGTTTTCTGTTGAGTGTCATGTTTGATAGGCTTTTATGGCTTATATAAAATGATATAGTGAGAATATGGAGCTCACACTGGAAGAGGAAAAAACACAAAATGAGCAAAAATATGCAATATGGTGCAGTTGCTGACATTTACGTACATGGCCAAAAAATAAGATGAAATTCTGATAGCTTGTAATGTAAATCAATGAGATATTTATAACAGTATAACAGACTATATAGATAAAATGCATGTAAATATCACTCTGTATCTCCCAATTACGCAAAACATATAATGCAATGCAATACAATGATGATTGAGAAATGAATAAACATTTGAGGTTTGAAAGTGCATATTAATTGAAAGAAAAACTTACTGTTACTGTCATTCCATAGTACGGTACTTTATCCCATGTAGCAATAAAAACCCACGAGGCAGAGAAGTTCAAGTTGGGAAAATATTTGTTTATGTCTCTTGAAGCCCGATTCAAGAGATAAGCATCTATTACTTGTCGGTAAGAGATGGTTCCTCCTCCACTATTATTAATATCTGTCCACAGTGGAGCGATGATGTCTCTAGTCGAGTATGCAGGAAAATAATTGGGAATCCACTGGGAAAGTTGCTTATCAAAGGTCAGGTCTCCATTATTATTCACCTGTAGGATCAAAATATGTTATCTGGACTTTCAATTAAATTTTCAATTCAATTAATTAATTTATCTACTGTATGTGGAATATATATTAATGAGTGTCATTAATTAATGCTTCTTACAAATATTTTGTCATATACATGGCCAAAGTACACAAATGGTCGTCGCAAGGGGATCGGTGGAGAACTTCCATCATCCGACTGTGGGTTTTTCTCGTCTTCTCCATATCCATACGGGTAGAATATCCCTAATATTCCCAATAGTATCATTATGAGTGTTTCAAGATTTAAAGGAGGAAATTTTATTGTGCCTACTTTTTTCTTTCATGTTATATTTCATGGCTATTTATCATGTTTATATTAAACAGTGACATTACCCTCCTTAGGCCCACCATCAACACGAAATACCCATCGTCCCGTCACATTGACATTGCTGGAGTTGGACAGCTTATTTGCATCAGCCACAGGGATTGAAAAATAATTTGTTGAGTTTATTGTGTCATAGCCAGCCTGAGTAAAAAAAAATCAGTCGTCATCAAAAAGGCTTCTGGAGCACAAGATATTTACAAGTTCTCTAATATTATCTTAGTGCCAGAGTTCAGAGATACAGTTCTAATTCTTTCTAACCTGAAAGTGTTTCACCGTAGAGGAGATATTTCCATAGTTCATCATGACAAAAGACAGAGAGTCACCAGAGACCAAAACAACTTGAAAAGATGAACTCTGGTACAGAAACAGAAAATTATCCTTATAGCTCACAGACAGAATATCATCTTTATGCTTGATTAATTCTGTAGTATTTTAACTAAAAACAATTCATCTTACCATTGATGTGCTTTAATAATCATAAACAGAGATTTCAGAAAAAAAAAATATATATATATAATATATATATATATATAAAATCTCAAGAAATAAAACTTGCATGTTTTGTGTTGAGTGCATTATTTAATACATCAAGCTTTTATGGCTTATATAGAATGATATAGTGAGAATATGGAGCTCACATTGGAGGAGGAAAAACACAAACTGAACAAAAATATGCAATATGTTGCAGTTACTGACATATATATGGCCAAAAAGTAAGATGAAATTCTGATAGCTTGTAATGTAAATCAATGAGATATTTATAACGGTATAACAGACTGCTTAAATAAAATGCATATAAATGTCACTCTATATCTCCCAATTATGTCTTAGTAAGATGATATTTAAATGCTTAGTTTTATGATCAAAGCTCTGTAGTTTTTTTTTTTTTTTTTTGGGGGGGGGGGGGGGGGCAAACTTATAATGCAATGCAATACAAGAATGATTGAGAGACAAATAAACATTCAAGGTTTGAAAGTGCATGCTAATTGAAAGAAAAGCTTACTGTCGCTGTCATTCCAAAGTACGGTACTTTATCCCATGTAGCAATAAAAACCCACGAGGCAGAGAACTTCAGGTTGGGGAAATATTTGTTTATGTCTCTTGAAGCCTGATTCAAGAGAGGACCATCTGTTACTTGTCGGTAAGAAATGGTTCCTCTCTCACTATTATCAATGTCTGTACACAGTGGAGCGATGATGTCTCTAGTCAAGTATGCAGGAAAATACTTGGGATAATATTGGTGAAGCCACTCATCAAAGGTCAGGTCTCCATTATTATTCACCTGTAGGATCAAAATATGTTATCTGGATTTTCAAGTGACATCATCTATGTGGAATATATATTAATGAATGCTTCTTACAAATATTTTGTCATATACACGGCCAAAATACACAAATGGTCGCCGCAAGGGGATCAGTGGAGAACTTCCATCATCCGACTGTGGGTTTTTCTCTTCTTCTACACCTCCATATGGGTAGAATATTCCTAATATTCCCAATAATATCATCATGAGGGTTTCGAGATTTAAAGGAGGAAATTTTATAGTGCCTACTTTTTGCGTTCATGTTATATTTCATGGCTATTTATGATGTTTATATTAAACAGTGAAGTTACCATTAGTCCCGCTATCAACACGGAATACCCATCGTCCTGGTACATTGACATTGCTGGAGTTGGACAGCTTATTTTCATCAGTCACAGGAATTGAAAAATAATTTGTTGAGTTTATTGTGTCATAGCCAGCCTGAGTAAACAAAAATCAGTCATCATCAAAAAGTCCTTGTAGCACAAGATATTTACAAGTTCTCTAATATTATCTTAGTGCCAGAGTTCAGAGATACAGTTCTAATTCTTTCTAACCTGAAAGCGTTGAACCGTAGAGGAGATATTTCCATAGTTCATCATGACAAAAGACAGAGAGCCACCAGAGACCAAAACAACTTGAAAAGATGAACTCTGTCACAGAAACAGAAAATTATCCTAATAACTCAGAGAGTAATTCTGTCTTTATGCTTGGTTAATTATGCAGTGCTTTAGCAGTTCATCTTCCCATTTATGTGCTTTAATAATCATAAATAGATACTTGATACAAAACATTTTTAAAAATCTCAAGAAATAAAAATTGCATATGTGTTTGTGTTGAGCGTCAAATTTGATATATCAGGCTTTTATGGCTTATACAGAATGACATAGTGAGAATATGGAGCTCACATTGGAGGAGGAAGAAACATAAACTGAGCAAAAATATGCAGTTTGGTGCAGTTGCTGATATTTATATGACCAAAAAGTAAGATGAAATTCTGATAGCTTGTAATGTAAATGTCATGATCACCAGCTGGAGTGCCCTTGATGGCCACCAGAGGGCACTCACCCCGGACTATTGCCTCACTATCATGGACTTTATTTCTCACAACCCACTGCCTGGACTAATCAGCCATGATTACATTCAGCTGTTGCTCATTTACTTGTTAGTGTCTGCCTATATAAACCTGGTTCTTTCAGTCACTCATCGCTAGGTCTTGCATGTCTGTTTGTACTGTTTTTCTGAGCCTTGTATCCTGGTTTTCCCATGTCTTGTTTTTGACTCTTTGCCTGGTCATTTGGATTTCTCAGATTACATCTGCCCTTATCTCAGTTATTGTTTGGATTGCTCTCCTGTGTATGACCTTTTCCTGTTTTTTGACTCTGTTTTTGGATTACCCTTTAAATAAAGACTGCATCTGGATCCTCAACCTTCATGTCTCGCAGCAGTTACGTTACAGTAAATCAATGGGATAATTATAACGGTACAACAGACTACTTACATAAAATGCATATAAATATCACTCTATACTGTATCTCCCAATTATGTCTTAGTAAGATGATATTTAAATGCTTAGTTTTATGATCAAAGCTCTGTATGTTTTTATGGGGGAAAAAATATATAATGTAATGCAATACAATGATAATTGAGAGACAAATAAACATTCAAGGTTTAAAAGTGCATGCTAATTGAAAGAAAAACTTACTGTCGCTGTCATTCCAAAGTATGGTACTTTATCCCATGTAGCAATAAAAACCCACGAGGCAGAGAAGTTCAAGCTGGGATAATATCTGTTTATGTCTCTTGAAGCCCAATTTAAGAGATAACCATCTGTTACTTGTCGGTAAGAGATGGTTCCTCCTCCACGATTATTAATGTCTGTCCACAGTGGAGCGATGATGTCTCTGGTCGAGTATGCAGGAAAATAACTGGGAATCCACTGGGAAAGTGGCACATCAAAGGTCAGGTCTCCATTATTATTCACCTGTAGGATCAAAATATGTTATCTGGATTTTCAAATTAATTAATTAATTCATCCACTGTATGTGGAATATATATTAATGAATGTCATTAATGAATGCTTCTTACAAATATTTTGTCATATACACGGCCAAAGTATACAAATGATCGCTGCAAGGGGATCAGTGGAGAACTTCCATCATCCAACTGTGGGTTTTTCACATCCTCTACATCTCCATATGGGTAGAATATTCCTAATATTCCCAATAATATCATTATGAGTGTTTCAAGATTTAAAGGAGGAAATTTTATAGTGCCTACTTTTTTCTTTCATGTTATATTTCATGGCTATTTATCATGTTTATATTAAACAGTGAAGTTACCCTTAGACCCGCTATCAACACGAAATATCCATCGTCCCGTCACATTGACATTGCTGGAGTTGGACAGCTTATTTGCATCAGCCACAGGGATTGAAAAATAATTTGTTGAGTTTATTGTGTCATAGCCAGCCTGAGTAAAAAAAAATCAGTCGTCATCAAAAAGGCTTTTGTAGCACAAGATATTTACAAGTTCTCTAATATTATCTTAGTGCCAGAGTTCAGAGATACAGTTCTAATTCTTTCTAACCTGAAAGCGTTGAACCGTAGAGGAGATATTTCCATAGTTCATCATGACAAAAGACAGAGAGCCACCAGAGACCAAAACAACTTGAAAAGATGAACTCTGTTACAGAAACAGAAAATTATCCTAATAACTCAGACAGAGAGTAATGCTGTCTTTATGCTTGATTAGTTATGCAGTGTTTTAACTAAAAGCAGTTAATCTTCCCATTTATGTGCTTTAATAATCATAAACAGATCCTTTAGAAAGATATATTTTTTAAAAATCTCAAAAAATAAAAATTGCATATGTGTTTTGTGTTGAGCGTCATATTTGATACATCAGGCTTGTATAGCTTATACAGAATGATATAGTGAGAATATGGAGCTCATATTGGAGGAGGAAAAAACAAAAACTGAGCAAAAATATACAGTTTGTTGCAGATGCTGATATTTATATGACCAAAAAGTAAGATGAAATTCTGATAGCTTGTAATGTAAATCAATGAGATATTTACAACAGTATAACAGACTACTTACATAAAATGCATATAAATATCACTCTGTATCTCCCAGTTATGTCTTAGTAAGATGATTTTTAAATGCTTAGTTTTAAGAACAAAGCTCTAGTTTTTATGGTGCCAAAACTTTTATTGCATTGCATTATAAGTATGATTGAGAGACAAATAAACATTCAAGGTTTGAAAGTGCATGCTAATTGAAAGAAAAACTTACTGTCGCTGTCATTCCAAAGTATGGTACTTTATCCCATGTAGCAATAAAAACCCACGAGGCAGAGAAGTTCAAACTGGGATAATATTTGTTTATGTCTCTTGAAGCCCGATTCAAGAGATAACCATCTGTTACTTGTCGGTAAGAGATGATTCCTCCTCCACGATTATTAATGTCTGTCCACAGTGGAGCGATGATGTCTCTAGTCGAGTATGCAGGAAAATAACTGGGAATCCACTGGGAAAGTGGCACATCAAAGGTCAGGTCTCCATTATTATTCACCTGTAGGATCAAAATATGTTATCTGGATTTTCAAATTAATTAATTAATTCATCTACTGTATGTGGAATATATATTAATGAATGTCATTAATGAATGCTTCTTACAAATATTTTGTCATATACACGGCCAAAGTATACAAATGATCGCTGCAAGGGGATCAGTGGAGAACTTCCATCATCCAACTGTGGGTTTTTCACATCCTCTACATCTCCATATGGGTAGAATATTCCTAATATTCCCAATAATATCATTATGAGTGTTTCAAGATTTAAAGGAGGAAATTTTATAGTGCCTACTTTTTTCTTTCATGTTATATTTCATGGCTATTTATCATGTTTATATTAAACAGTGAAGTTACCCTTAGACCCGCTATCAACACGAAATATCCATCGTCCCGTCACATTGACATTGCTGGAGTTGGACAGCTTATTTGCATCAGCCACAGGGATTGAAAAATAATTTGTTGAGTTTATTGTGTCATAGCCAGCCTGAGTAAACAAAAATCAGTCGTCATCAAAAAGTCCTTGTAGCACAAGATATTTACAAGTTCTCTAATATTATCTTAGTGCCAGAGTTCAGAGATACAGTTCTAATTCTTTCTAACCTGAAAGCGTTGAACCGTAGAGGAGATATTTCCATAGTTCATCATGACAAAAGACAGAGAGCCACCAGAGACCAAAACAACTTGAAAAGATGAACTCTGTTACAGAAACAGAAAATTATCCTAATAGCTCATATACAGAGAGTAATTCTGTCTTTATTCTTGGTTAGTTATACAGTGCTTTAGCAGTTCATCTTCCCATTTATGTGCTTTAATAATTATAAACAGATCCTTTACACAAAATATTTTTTTTAAATATCAAGAAATAAAAATTGTAACATGTTTTTGTTGAGTGTCATATTTGATATATCAGGCTTTTATGGCTTATATAAAATGATATAGTGAGAATTTGGAGCTCACATTGGAAGAGGAAAACAACACAAACTGTGCAAAAATATGCAGTCTGTTGTGGATGCTGATATTTATATGGCCAAAAAGTAAGATGAAATTCTGATAGCTTGTAATGTAAATCAATGAGATGTTTATAACAGTATAACAGGCAACATTCAAGGTTTGAAAGTGCATGCTAATTGAAAGAAAAACTTACTGTCTCTGTCATTCCAAAGTACGGTACTTTATCCCATGTAGCAATAAAAACCCACGAGGCAGAGAAGTTCAAGTTGGGATAATATACGTTTATGTCTCTTGAAGCCCGATTCAAGAGATGACCAGCTGTTATTTGTCGGTAAGAGATGGTTCCTTTCTCACGATTATCAATGTCTGTCCACAGTGGAGCGATGATGTCTCTAGTCGAGTATGCAGGAAAATAATTGGGAATCCACTGGGAAAGTGGCTCAACAAAGGTCAGGTTTCCATTATTATTTACCTGTAGGATCAAAATATGTTATTTGTATTTTCAATTAACATCATCTATGTGGAATATATATAAATTTATGTCATTAATGAATGCTTCTTACAAATATTTTGTCATATACACGGCCAAAATACACAAATGGTCGCCGCAAGGGGATCACTGGAGAACTTCCATTATTCGACTGTGGGTTTTTCTCATCCTCTACACCTCCATATGGGTAGAATATTCCTAATATTCCCAATAGTATCATTATGAGTGTTTCAAGTTTTAACGGAGGAAATTTTATACTGCCTACTTTTTTCTTTCATGTTATATTTCATGGCTATTTATCATATTCTTTGTATTAAACAGTGACATTACCCTCCTTGTACCCATCAACACGGAATGCCCAGCGTCCCGGTACATTGACATTGCTGGAGTTGGGGAGTTTATTTTCATCAGGCACAGGGATTGAAAAATAATTTGTTGAGTTTATTGTGTCATAGCCAGCCTGAGTAAACAAAAATCAGTCGTCATCAAAAAGGCTTTTGGAGCACAAGATATTTACAAGTTCTCTAATATTATCTTAGTGTCAGAGTTCAGAGATATAGTTCTAATTCTTTCTAACCTGAAAGCGTTGATCCGTAGAGAAGATATTTGCGTAGTTCATCATGACAAAAGACAGAGAACCATCAGAGACCAAAACAACTTGAAAAGATGAACTCTGTTACAGAAAAAGAAAATTATTCTAATAGCTCATATACAGAGAGTAATGCTGTCTTTATTCTTGGTTAATTCTGCAGTGCTTTAGCAGTTCATCTTCCCATTTATGTGCTTTAATAATTATAAACAGACTATTTAGAATTTTTTTTTTTTTAATTTAAATCTCAAGAAATAAAAATTGCATTTGTTTTGTGTTGAGCGTCATATTTGATACATCAGGCTTTTATGGCTTATACAGAATGATATAGTGAGAATATGGAGCTCACATTGGAGGGGGAAAACAACACAAACTGAGCAAAAATTTACAGTTTGTTGCAGATGCTTATATTTATATGGCCAAAAAGTAAGATGAAATTCTGATAGCTTGTAATGTAAATCAATGAGATATTTATAACAGTATAACAGACAACTTACAAAAAATGCATATAAATATCACTCTGTATCTCCCAGTTATGTCTTAGTAAGATGATTTTTAAATGCTTAGTTTTAAGAACAAAGCTCTAGTTTTTATGGTGCAAAAACTTATAATGCAATGCAATACAAGGATGATTGAGAGACAAATAAACATTCAAGGTTTAAAAGTGCATGCTAATTGAAAGAAAAACTTACTGTCTCTGTCATTCCTAAGTACGGTACTTTATCCCATGTAGCAATAAAAACCCACGAGGCAGAGAACTTCAGGTTGGGAAAATATTTGTTTATGTCTCTTGAAGCCCGATTTAAGAGAGGACCATCTGTTACTTGTCGGTAAGAGATTGTTCCTCCTCCACGATTATCAATGTCTGTCCACAGTGGAGCGATGATGTCTCTAGTCAAATATGCAGGAAAATAATTGGGAATCCACTGAGAAAGTGGCTTATCAAATGTCAGGTCTCCATTATTATTCACCTGTAGGATCAAAATATGTTATCTGGATTTTCAATTAACATCATCTATGTGGAATATTTATTAATGAATGTCATTAATGAATGCTTCTTACAAATATTTTGTCATATACACGGCCAAAATACACAAATGGCTGCAGCAAGGGGATCAGTGGAGAACTTCCATCATCCGACTGTGGGTTTTTCACATCCTCTACATCTCCATATGGGTAGAACATTCCTAATATTCCCAATGGTATCATTATGAGTGTTTCAAGATTTGAAGGAGGAAATTTCATAGTGCCTACATTTTTCGTTCATGTTATATTTTATGGCTATTTATCATATTCTTTGTATTAAACAGTGATGTTAACCTCCTTACACCCACCATCAACACGAAATACCCATCGTCCCGTCACATTGACATTGCTGGAGTTGGACAGCTTATTTGCATCAGCCACAGGGATTGAAAAATAATTTGTTGAGTCTATTGTGTCATAGCCAGCCTAAACAAAAAAGTAATCATCATCAAAAAGGCTACAAGATATTTACAAGTTCTCTAATGTTATCTTAGTGCCAGAGTTCAGAGATACAGTTCTAAGTCTTTCTAACCTGAAACCATTGATTCGTAGAGGAGATATTTCCGTAGTTCATCATGGCAAAAGACAGAGAGCCACCAGAGACCAAAACAACTTGAAAAGATGAACTCTGTTACAGAAAAAGAAAATTATCCTAATAGCTCTTAGACAGAATTCCATCTTTATGCTTAATTAATTCTGCAGTGCTTTAACTAAAAGCAAAATCAACTTCCCAATTATGTGCTTTAATAATCATAAACAGAGCCTTTAGAATTTTTTTTTTTTTTTTTTTTTTTTTTTTTTAAATCTCAGTAAATAAAAATCACATGTTTTGTGTTGAGTGTCATATTTGATACATCAGGCTTTTATGGCTTATATAGAATGATATAGTGAGAATATGGAGCTCACATTGGAGGAGGAAAAAACACAAATTGAGCAAAAATATGCAGTTTGTTGCAGATGCTGACGTTTATATGGCCAAAAAGTAAGATGAAATTCTGATAGCTTGTAATGTAAATCAATGAGATATTTACAACAGTATAACAGACTACTTAAATAAAATGCACAT
Source organism: Mylopharyngodon piceus (assembly GCA_039654765.1). Classification (NCBI taxonomy): domain Eukaryota; kingdom Metazoa; phylum Chordata; class Actinopteri; order Cypriniformes; family Xenocyprididae; genus Mylopharyngodon; species Mylopharyngodon piceus. The sequence goes on along the minus strand of CM077455.1, from coordinate 20,001,090 downwards.
AAATATTACTCTGTGGGCCAGATTTACTAACAACTTGTGGCAGTGCAAACCCTCTTTTGGTGTTAAAAAACTACTGTCGGGTTTACTAAAGGCAAGCAGTGTAAAATTAGCGCTGAAAAGGCGTGGACTGAGTTGTTTTTGCGGCTGACCTTATTGCATATGCATTTGTAGGAGTTTCCCTTTTAGACATTTAATCACGTCAAGTTTTTGACACTTAATCACACACATTACTTGTGCGTTGTTTGTACGTTGTTTGAGCTGAGACTCCTCTTGATATTAGAGTAAATGCAAATGCATTTGTAGGAGTTTCCCTTTTAGACGCAAAATTTATGGGAGGAGAATATTTAAATGATTCACGCAACGAGATTTACTAATGTTTGCGCTCGTCAATTCCCTTTCGAAAAGGAACTCGCACTGCGTCTAACATGCTATGGGGAACGCCTCTGCGGGAACCTGTGTCTGAAATGCTAATCACGACAATCGTATTGGCCGGTGACAGCCTATGACGTCACTACTAGTGCGACCCGAACGCACATAAGGGGCGCCTAGAGGACAAGTCATCCTCTTTTCGTCTTCAGGGACTGTTTTGTCTAAATGCTGTTCAAACGCTGTTCGAGGTAAGAATGGCTTTTTTAAGCAGACGTTTCAAGCAGTGTGTACATCTGTGTCAGATATTTGATGCTTAATGACACACATGACTTGTGTGTCCTTTGTTAAAGCATCCATGTTCAGTGCTTGAGAGTTCTTTACATGTTTTTGTGAGAGTGTTTCCCGCTGAGGAAGCTCCACTCTCATTTGTCTCTCTTCTTGAGGGAAGAGGGACAATCTTTTGTGCTCGATGCGCACAGAAGAAGTTCGACTGAAGAGTTTGTAGGTGTTTATTTCGTATGCTTCAGTGACTGACAAGAGTGTTGTGCTGTTTGAGGATGCGTTGTCTTTTGTATCCTCAATATTGGCAGACTGTGCTCTTTTTATGTTCGAGTGATATGTGGATTGGTTCAAGTTTTTGACACTTAATCGCACACATTACTTGTGCGTTGTTTGTTTGGGGCGAGGAGCGCGTGCGTTCAGTTTTTGAGGAAACTGTTTGCTCGTGCTGTGTGTGTTTCCCATGGCAACCCCAGTCGCGTGTTGTTTATCTGCACCCGCGTATGAGCCTTCCTTTCTCTTTTGATCTCCACTTTGAGATCAACAGGGCGTGGAAGAATCAGTTTTTGTCCCGCATCCGTTAACATCAGCATGTAATTTATGCAGATGTCGAGGGATTGCGTGAGCTTAGATACGTGTCGCTGCCCCCATCGGATGAAATGTTTGCGAATTATCGCGTGGCTGGAGAGGCATTGACGTTGAAAGCTCTGACGTTGAAACCTCGTTCCCGGCCGGGCCCGCCTTCTGCATTAGGCTATTAATGCGAGTAGCAGACTTTACGGTCTCCTTAATTTGCCTAGGTTGAGCTGAGACTCCTCTTGATATTAGAGTAAAAGCGATATGCTGAGCTTCAGTTTCCTAGTGGTGTTAGGCACAGACAGATACAGCCAGGTGTTCCCCGGTGGTTATCCTTGAGCGTTGTTAGTCTTCCTCTCGTTTAGAGAGTGGAAAGCACTCTGCTGAAGTCGCCACTCTCTAGAGCGTTGGTAGTAGCTTTATCTGGTTCGAGCTTAGAGCAATCTCTCAGCCAAAAGCTCCTTGATTATTATCAAGTTGAGGGGTCGAGTGTTGCAGACCCCTCCTGTGGAATTTATTCCTGTTGAGGCCTCCATTCCTCCAGATGGTCGTTCTCGTCTTGGAGCAGGAGTTTTTGCTCAGGCTTTCACCCTTGAGTCCTTTCTCAGGTTTAGCTCACTTCGCTCCCAGAGCTCTGTGCCCCATATGTGCCCATCACCAGTGATGCTCGGATCGAGCGTATCGAGTGCTCCGTCCTTTCAGGGTGAGTTGAGCACACTCCCTTAGAGCTCGAGCATTAGCCCCGGGCCTGTGGCCGTGTTAAGCTAGAGTAGTAGGCCCTATCTGAGGCCTCCTCGTAAGCCCGGTCGCATAGATTTGTACTCCTCTTGTTTTAAGGGTAGAAAGCGATATTCTGAGTACACGACTCGTGATGGCAATGCAAACGAGTATTCCAAGCCTGAAATACCTCTAGTGGCTGCTTCTGCTGGAGTTAGATTTGCTACCAAGTAATTGGCCCTCCTTGGGTCTTCTTGAGAGCGATCCTCTGGGTTGAGCTAGGTTCCTGAGTGTCCTAGTTCCCTAGAGTGCAGATGGTTATCAGGTAGCTCAGGCTCCAGCGGAGCCTCCCTGATACTAGCCCTAGAATTCTAGATCTGCTAACAAGTAGTTGGCCCTCGAGCAGACCACCTTGAAGGCGATACTTTGGGCTGAGTAGGTCCTTAGCACTTCCAGCTAAGTTAGTATCCTGACTCCCTAGAGCAGGGGTCGGCAATTAAGTTTGGCATTGGGCCAAAAAAAATTTTTGCCACTAGATGGCGGGCCAGAACATAGTCAAAGGAGACTTGAATAAGCCCATTAATGGCATGTTTGAGTCATGCTCTTAACGAACTATGTTTTATTTTTTCTTTCCATATTGTGAATAATAAATGTGTATCATTTAAGTTGCTTGTTACACAATGGAGTCTAACTTATTGTAATAATTATTTGACACAGCCTACTTTTACACTCAGAATTATTCCTTGGCATCCTCACGTACTAAACTGCATTTTTTAAAAACTGTTTGCGTGCTGGAGGTATGCTATTACGTCGTGTGCAGAGTGATGTTAACATTTAAGCTCTGGTGAGAGAAAATGCCACTATCAAAGAGTCAAAAGAGGAAAGTTGACAGCGAAATATAGGGCATACAAAGAAGAATGGAAAGACAACTATGCGTTCATCCTACCTGGTTTTGTGAATGCAAAGCCGGTGTGTCTTATCTGCAACGAAGTTGTCGCTGTTTGCAAAGAATATAATATTAGGGGCCGTTCACATGTCAAGTCTAAAAACGCGTGGAAAGCGCGCCCGCGCCTCTTTCTCCTCCTTTCCAAAGCACTTGCTCTCCCGTGGCGTCTGTCATTGCTATGCAACTATGAACTGTGCTCTCCATTTCAGAAGCAGCCGCTATCAAAATAATCTGGCTGCGGGCGCGGGCCAGATATATTTGCTGGCGGGCCAGTTTTTGCCCGCGGGCCGCCTATTGCCAACCCCTGCCCTAGATTTATATCAGAGTGTAGGCTCTTCAGGAGCCTCCCTGGTACTTGCGTTGAGCTTGGTCAATACTTGTCTCGGTTGAGTCTAGTTGGTACTCTCCTCGCATTGAGGGTCGTTCCTTAGAGTACAGCGCTCCCGAGTTCTGGTCGGAAGGTCGAAAGTCTCTCGTGAGACCTCCCTGGTAGATCAGTATTTTAGGCTGTAGGTACTCCCCTCTCTTGTGTGGGTCGTCATATAGAGGACCTCGCCCCCTGAGTTGGTCTTAAATGTTTCTTAAAGAGATTCTTTTAGTAAGAACTCCCTTGGTAGATCAGCTCCTGTTGGAGCTGGAGATATGCCTCTCATTAGGGACCCTATGTAGAGTACTCAACCTCCAGAGTGCCTTGTTTAAGAAGCGCTCTGTAGATCCTAGGTTGAGCAGAGTAACTACCCTCGATTGCAAGGGTTTTAAGCGCTATGCTGAGTCCTGCTCCCCAGGATGCCCATCTCTACGATCCAGTCTGAGTTGGTTACTGCCAGTTTGCAGTCCCTCTTTCTGGATGCCTCCTCTGGAGGCAAGTGCTTTAAAGACTCTGTTTAGGTATCAGACAGGTTGCTGGCCAGACTAGGTTACTAAAGTAGGACCAGGTCGGCCTCTCTGGTGGCATTAGGGGTAGACTATGCTCCCCTGAGAAGTGACTGGCCGGGGCTCCTTTCGGCTCCCTGGCCACATTCCCTTAAAAGGGACCCCTTCTGTTTGAAGTTGTTGGTTCCAAGCCTTTGAGTGGCCATGGTAGGCCTCTGGATATTTCTGGGGGCTTCTTTGAGGTTTATAGCTTGGGTGTTGACTGTAGGGAATGCTGTCACTGACAGCCTATTAGACCCGTAGGAGGAGTGATTTTGGCATTTCTGTTGAAATTGTCCATTTGTTTTTTATCACAGCCATTCTTTGGCATGCACTCCCCTCAGCATGGCAGCGTGGGTATTTCGTTCCCCATAGTGTGTTAGACGCAGTGTTAGTTCCCTTTCGAAAGGGAACGTCTCAGGTTATGCATGTAATCATGGTTCCCTGAGAACAGGGAATGAGACACTGCGTCTCCCTGCCGAGCCTCGGGGGCCGCCTGCTGAACAGTCCCTTCAGACGATAAGTGGATGACTTGTTCTCTAGGTGCCCCTTATGTGCGTTTGGGTCGCACTAGTAGTGACGTCATAGGCTGTTGCCGGCCAGTACGATTGTTGTGATTTGATAGGGTTTCAGACACCGGTTCCTGTAGAGGCGTTCCCCATAGCGTGTTAGATGCAGTGTATCGTTCCCTGTTCTCAAGGAACCATGGTTACATGCATAACCTGAGACATTTACTGGTATTTGCGCTATTATTTAATGCCCAAAAAAAGCATGTCTTGTTGCTGCTAGGAGAAGATACCACAGACAACAGAGAGTGCATGGTAGAAGAGAGAAAATATTTTCCACTTGTATTAATTTCTTTGGAATGCCGGAGAAAGACGTTTTCCGAACATATCATTTGCCAACCTTTGCTGTCCCCTCAAAATAACTCAACACACAGCCATTAATGTCTAATCCACTGGCCACAAAAGTGAGAACACCCCTAAGTGAAAATGTCCAAATTGGGCCCAATTAGCCATTTTCTCTCCCCGGTGTCATGTGACTCATTAGTGTTACAAGGTCTCATGTGTGAATGGGGAGCAGGTGTGTTAAATTTGGTGTTATCGCTCTCACTCTCTTATACTGGTCACTGGAAGTTCAACATGGCACCTCATGGCAAAGAACTCTCTGAGGATCTGAAAAAAGAATTGTTGCTCTACATAAAGATGGCGTAGGCTATAAGAAGATTGCCAAGTCCCTGAAACGGAGCTGCAGCACGGTGGCCAAGACCATACAGCGGTTTAACAGGACAGGTTCCACTCAGAACAGGCCTCACCATGGTCGACCAAAGAAGTGCTCAGCGTCATATCCAGAGCTTGTGTTTGGGAAATAGACGTATGAGTGCTGCCAGCATTGCTGCAGAGGTTGAAGGGGTGGGGGGTCAGCCTGTCAGTGCTCAGACCATACGCCGCACACTGCATCAAATTGGTCTGCATGGCTGTCGTCCCAGAAGGAAGCCTCTTCTAAACATGATGCACAAGAAAGCCCGCAAACTGTTTGCTGAAGACAAGCAGACTAAGGACACGGATTACTGGAACCATGTCCTGTGGTCTGATGAGACCAAGATAAACTTATTTGGTTCAGATGGTGTCAAGCGTGTGTGGCGGCAACCAGGTGAGGAGTATACAAAGACAAGTGTGTCATGCCTACAGTCAAGCATGGTGGTGGGAGTGTCATGGTCTGGGGCTGCATGAGTGCTGCCGGCACTGGGGAGCTACAGTTCATTGAGGGAACCATGAATGCCAACATGTACTGTGACATACGGAAGCAGAGCATGATCCCCTCCCTTCGGAGACTGGGTGTGTGTGTGTGTGTGTGTACGTGTTTGTCAGATTACATGTAGCCTAACAAGTTGCGCCTGTGTCGACCCGCACCTGATGAGCACCAGATCTGCTTATTTGTGACCCAACGCTAATTTGCACTTCTTGGTAGATTGCGCTGGTCATTATTTAAATGATTTGACTGCATCTGTGTTCTTTAATTTGCGCGTCAGCAGATCATGTGCAAAACTTGCCACTCCCATCGCTGCATTTGTGGAATTGCGCTCTCATGCCAATTTGCCCCGTTTAGTAAATCTGGCCCTGTATCTCCCTATATGTCTTAGTAAGATGATATTTAAATGCTTAGTTTTATGATCAAAGCTCTGTAGTTTTTATGTGGGCAAATCTTATAATGCAATGCAATACAATGATCATTGAGAGACAAACATTCAAGGTTTGAAAGTGCATATTAATTGAAAGAAAAACTTACTGTCGCTGTCATTCCAAAGTACGGTACTTTATCCCATGTAGCAATAAAAACCCACGAGGCAGAGAACCTCAAGTTGGGATAATATTGGTTTATGTCTCTTGAAGCCCGTTTCAAGAGATAACCATCTGTTACTTGTCGGTAAGAGATGGTTCCTCCTCCACGATTATTAATGTCTGTCCACAGTGGAGCGATGATGTCTCTAGTCAAGTATGCAGGAAAATAATTGGGAAACCACTGGGAAAGTGGCACATCAAAGGTCAGGTCTCCATTATTATTCACCTGTAGAATCAAAATATGTTATCTGGATTTTCAAGTGACATCATCTATGTGGAATATATATTAATGAATGTCATTAATGAATGCTTCTTACAAATATTTTGTCATATACACGGCCAAAGTACACAAATGGTCGCCGCAAGGGGATCAGTGGAGAACTTCCATCATCCGACTGTGGGTTTTTCTCATCCTTTACATCTCCATATGGGTAGAATATTCCTAATATTCCCAATAGTATCATTATGAGTGTTTTAAGATTTAAAGGAGGAAATTTTATACTGGATACATTTTTCTTTCAAACAACTATTAAACATTATATGAATTTTAATTATTAAATTATTGTACCATTGTGTTCTGATGCAGTGCCAGTTCGAAATATCCATCGACCCATGACGTTGACATTGCTGGTGTATGACAGGTTTGTGGTGTCAGAGACAGGAATTGTAAAGAAATCAGTTGATCCACTCGTGTCATATCCAGACTGTCAATCAATAACAAGACAAAAAGTTCAGTTACACTTATCACAGTGATAAAGATAATTTATTTTGATTTCCGTGGCTTTTTTCCAAATTACTTTACCGTAACAGGATGTATGGCTGGGGCAATATTACCAAAGTGCATGAGTGTGAATGACATGTTTTTGCCAGACACCAAAACCACTTGAAAGGTCGACTCCTGGAAGATAAAGGGAATTACTACATAAATACAGAGAACATGGGATACTGTTTCCTTATCACAAATTTTTGTGCAAGAAGCTGCTGTCATATTAGTTCAATCTAACCAAAAAGAGACTTACTGTCCGCCTGTATCCATAGTACGGTACTTTATTCCATGTTGCAATGAAAACCCACGAGGCAGAGAAGTTCAGGTTGGGGTAATATTGGTTTATGTCTCTAGAGGCCCGATTTAAGAGATGACCATCTGTTACTTGACGGTAAGAGATGGTTCCTTTATGTGTAATGTCAATGTCTGTCCACAGTGGAGCGATGATGTCTCTAGTCAAGTTTGCAGGAAAATAATAGGGATACCACTGGTGAAAAGGTCCTTCAAAAGTCAAGTACCCCTTGTTATTCACCTGTTTTGAGACCAAAACGGTGAAAGCTCAGTCATCTGAGTGTGGAATATAAATTCAATAAAACTAAGATGAATATGAATGTGACGATGCTGCTTACGTATAGTTCATTATAAACAAGCCCAAAGTAGGCAAATGGCTGCATCAGGTTGATCAGTGGAGAACTTCCAAAATCCTCTGCAGGGTTCTTTATATCCTCATCTCCATATGGGTAGAAAATTCCTGCAATTGAAAAAGGAACATCATAATATTACATTTTAAATGATTCAGTGTTTATAATGTTTGAGTGTTTTAGAAAAGTCCAACTGCAAAAATCCCTAAATTAAACAGTATAAAATGTATCAGGAATATTTTATGCAATGTATTCCAACAGCTTCTTTTGTAAGGGACACACTTTATATTAGGTGTTCTTAACTACTATTTACTTGCATAAAAAAATAAGCACGATGTACTTGTGTTCATATTGTTGTACTGCAAAACACTTTTGCAGCTATTGAGGTGGGATACGGATAAGGTTAGGCACAGTTTTGTGGGTGGTTTAAGGGTGGGTTAAGGTGTAAGGGAAGGGTCAATATAGTGTAATTAGATGTAATTACAAAAATTAAATAAGGCTGTAATTACAAGCAGGTATTCTTTAAAATATCTAGTCTAATCTAGTCTACAAGTCTAATGTAAAAACATGAATGTACACAGTAAGTGCATTGTATCAAATAATTAATTTAAATGTAAGTACATAGTATAGTTAAAGACACCTAATATCAAGTGGGGCCTTTTAAGTTGTAATTGGTCTGATTTGTTCAGATGTGGTACATGGTTTCAAAAAAGTCATTGCACAGAGTCAAAGGATTACCCTCTTCAGGTCCACCATCAACGCGGAATGCCCAGCGTCCCGGGACATTGACATTGCTGGAGTTGGACAGCTTATTTTCATCAGGCACAGGGATTGAAAAATTATTTGTTGAGTTTATTGTGTCATAGCCAGCCTGAGTAAACAAAAATCAGTCGTCATCAAAAATGCTTTGCAGTACAATATATTTACAAGTTCTCTAGTATTATCTTAGTGCCAGAGTTCAGAGATACGGTTCTAATTCTTTCTAACCTGAAAGCGTTGAACCGTAGAGGAGATATTTCCGTAGTTCATCATGACAAAAGACAGAGAACCACCAGAGACCAAAACAACTTGAAAAGATGAACTCTGGTACAGAAACAGAAAATGATAATAGCTCATAGACAGAAAGTAATGACGTCTTTATGCTTGACTAATTCTGCAGTTAAGTCAAAAATATATTTATCTTCCCATTTTGTGCTTTAATATTCATCAAAGAGCTTTCCTCTTTCTTTTACCCAAACTATCGAAGCAACATTTCAGTGAAATTGGTGTGCAAAAAAGATTCATTGTCTATTGTCAGTAGCATAGCGATGCACTGCTCACACAGAAGTAATTTTCAAACCAATAGAGCAGGTATGACATAAGAACCCAGAAGACTAATTTGCAAGATTTTCCTAGGGGGTTTTATAATGGGATCTTTTGATTTATGTGTAAAATAAAGCCTATGGTAAACATGACAACTATATTTTGACGTTTTGTTCTACAATGTAAATTACACACACCCATAGCGAAAACGCACATCATAAATTGAAAAACCCCATTAGAAAACCCCATAGGAAAATCTTGAAGGAACCAACGGCAAATTAGACTTCCCTGCACCACTCTATAAGCTAAAAATCACTCTAGATTGTGCAGATTCCTATTGCAATGACTGGATTTCGCACATGAAATTTCGCCAAGCAATGGTAAACGTGTTACATTGGTGAAACTCAGAAACAAGGGCAAGAGGACCCAAATGCAGTGGAGTTTAATAAATCAATAATAATATTAATAATAATAATAAAAACTTTGCTAGTTTCAGCCCGACGCAGTTATCATTTTCACGTCCTGCGCCACGTTGTTTAAATAGCAAATGCATTTGAGCCCATTTGTGCTCTCATGGATGTGCTGGTCTGAAAACGAGGAGTGTTCAGGCGCATTGCTATTTTGAGGCAACTGAAATAGACTGCAATATTTTTTTGTTATTTAAAGAGTGCATTAGTAATATGAGCCTATAGGCGGGTACACAACGCACCTACACTCTGCTTATTGCACACACAGGGATGCGCAGCAGCACGCAAACATGCCAAATATTAAAAATAAAAGGATTACAATGTAAAACATTAGTATTGTGTGCATAAAGATAAAATGCTTTGGTAGAATCCGGCTTGTCCCGTAGATGGTCTGCTCGCACGCTTTAACCTCACGCACAAGCAGATCCGTTTCCTCGTTAGAGAAGCATTTAGTTTTTTCCATTTTCAAATTCCGCCATTTGTAAATAGCGAATCTGTCATGGCGCGAGCGCAACTGGCTTTTAAAGGGAATGGGAGATGAGACTCTAATTGGTTTATTGCAGGTACAATAAACAGGTACAACCCTTTTAGACTATGCCCGGGAGTGCTGACCATTTTTCCCGTCGTTAAACTAGCAAAAGTGGATTCGGACACGCCCTAAGTGCACTGGTGCCATGCACTTTAGACCATGCGCTTAGATTTTAGAGACACTAAAAGATTTTGGAATTAAATCAATATATCCCATCAAATTGTTTGAATAGTGCTTGGAACACAAAATTTCAAAAAGACTTTTTACATTAACATATAGGTTAGCTTACCGATTGCGAGTTGTTAAAGTATGGTACTTTATCCCAAGTGGCAATAAACAGCCATGAAGCAGTGAAGTTCAGATTGGGAAAATACTGGTTTATGTGGTTTGAGGCTACTAGTAAGAGTCCGCCTCTGGTGACCTGACGATAGGAGATGGTTCCAGTGACAGTGTTGTCCATGTTTGTCCAAAGTGGAGCAATGATGTCTCTGTTGACTTTAGACAGTAAATAATTGGGTACCCGCTCTGAAGGAGGCTCATCAAATGTCAAATGCCCGTTGTTATTAACCTGAAGCAGAGGTAAAACGATATTATAAAGAGATTTGGCAGTACAAAATAGAGAATGAAACTCTTAAAAAGCTAAAGGTGCTTTCTTTCAACAAATGGACAGTGTATAATCTTTTTTATTTCACATTAATTTTAATTATGTGAGGTTTGCAATTTTACAACTGTTTGGGACATGTATAAAATGCAGTTTAAAACTCAGTGAAATTGTTTTTAAAATAATTATTAAAAATAATTACAAAAAATATACAACATTATAAATAAATAAAATATAAGACCATGTAAGAATGGGAAGGATTGAATGGTTGAGTAATCATTATGTAATTTGTGTAAAAGCTGAAAAAAATTATATTAAAGAATATTATTGTTATTATGATTATTGTTATTGCAATGAAATATATAAATTTAACAGATTATTTGAAAATTATTATGATTTTAATTGTCTAATATTGAAAACGTCAAGACCTTCTAAGGAATAATTTAATGCTTTAAATTATTTTTTCCCACATCAATCTGCAGAAAAGAACTGCAAAAAATCCCCAAATCCAGATGTGCAAAGCTTGTTGCATCACAGCCAGAAAGACTTGAGGCTGTAACCGCTGTCAGGTGTACTTAAACTGAGTTAAGGCTCTGAATACTTATGTCAGTGTGATATTTCAGTGTTCTTTTTTAATAAATTTGCAAAGTTATCACAAATCTAGTTTTTGCTTTGTCATTATGTGTTATGGAGTGAATTGTGAATACCTACCGAATGCACTGTACATACACACATACATACATACACACAATGTATGAACACAATGTGCTTACATAAGTCTGTTGATAAACACGTCCAAAATATACAAAGGGCTTTTCCAAGAATACTATTGGAGAGCTTCCATCATCTTGAGATGGATTCTTTATGTCTCCATTTCCAAATGGGTAGAAAAGGTCTGAAATTTTAACACACACACACACACACACACACACACGCACACACAAACGTGTCAATTTGTCTCAGCCTCTGACAGCATATCCATGGACCTGATGCACATACACTTAAAAATGGCATGAACTGGCTTAAATTTCAATCTGTTAACTGCTTACTACAATTTTGGGTGAACTTTCCCTTTAATCCACACAACTTTTAATATTACAAATGTATATGTAAAATAAACACTTTCAAGTTGCTGTAAAAGTATTGTTGATTTTTATTTCATGCTAGCTATTACATTCACTTACATATAGAACCTGATTTGTTCCCTGTTTTCACTCTTACCTGTCTCTTCTCCATAGCACAGAAAGCTGCTGTCCTTATCTTCACCATCAGATTTAAAAATCACAAATCCAATGTCTGATCCATTAACATTTTGCAAGATCCAGTTTTGGAATTCGGATACTCTGGCATAACTGTCAGGTGTATTATTAGTGAAGCAAGAAATCCCTAAATTAGTGACACCAGCTAATATCCATGCAGAACCCTGCTTACACTGTAATGGACCACCAGAACCTCCCTAAAAATGAAAGAGAGGAACCTGAATTCATATAAAATATTAATTTGAAAGATACCACATGAGCTATATGAAACATATGTTGTCTGAAGAAAGCTTTGACTAAAATAATTTAAAACTAATAAATAATACAGTAGCTTAGTAAATATCACAGTAATAATTAACTTTATTAACTTAATAAAATCTCTGAATATTATTTACTTGATGGTTTGAGTTGAACATACCAAAATAACTGACTAAAAATCCAACAGTTCATTTTGTCTAAAATGTACAGGTATATTTAAGTTTTTACTAAAAGAATTTAGTATTTGACTAACCATTTAGTTTTTTAAAATATACTTAATATATTTGTAAAATGTCTATCAAAATATATGAGAATAATAAATAAACTGAACCACAAATATTACTTAATTCAAATCAATATTATTATATCTTTAACACACACTTAAGAAATCAAGAAAGTTTAATTAAAACAATACACCCCACCCCCACCCTCGGACGTGACGAGAACTTCTTGGTTACGTATGTAAAGGCCTTTGCACACTGAGTCCGAAATTTTCGTATGCGTTTTTTCGTATTCGTGATCCTAAAAATTCATCACGCACAGAGACCTTGCACGCTGAGTATTAGTATTAATGAATCCGTTGCGAAAAAATAGCAAAATGAAGTCTTCAAGCAGTGAGCATGATTTAGTTGTCCTCTCTCTTCTTAAAAAGACAAAAAGAAAGAGGAAATTGGGTACATCCAATCCTAAGATTGCGTAGATAGGAAGGAGAGTTCCACCTCATCAAGGAGCTGCGTGATTATCCCGAGCTTTTCAAAGTTTACTTCAGGATGTCAGTGCCTCAGTTTGATGCTTTGCTAGCGATACTGGCACACTCTATCTTTATATTCTGTCTCTTTCCGCACTTTGTTTGTCATACAGTGCTACTGCTTTGTGCTGTAGATGACGTGGATCAACTTGTCAGATGGCATTGGGGATTTTGGCGTTGGCGTACGGTGGCTCTGAATTGTCAAAACGTCTCTCAAAATGCGTGGCATGGATGCGAAAAACGCAGAAAATTGAACCTGATCCGAATTTTTTTATGACGGACGAAAGTTTCGGAGGCAGTGTGTAAACGTGATTGACACAACGTGAGGTCGTATTTATTTTTTAACGTGCTAAAATTTCGCATGCGAATTTCGGACTCAGTGTGCAAAGGCCTTAACCCTCGCTCCCTGAAGGGGAAGAAGACCGTCGAATTGGGATCTCGCTTAGAGGGACCAATTTTCTTTGAGTGTAAACTAAACGAGCCAATGCACATTGGCATGCGATTATTGCATTCAGTTGCTCTGCCTCGCAGCGCGGGTATAAATGAGCAGCAGGTGCAAGCGCATATCATGTTTTCGCTCAGGAGACGAGCAAGTGACCCGGACAGCCCCAGCAGTGGCCCAGCAGCTTTGGCGACGGGACGAGATGTCTCCATTCCCTCCTTCAGGGTTACATACTCAAATGGGACAATCTGAAGTGCTCTGAGCACCAGAGTAAGGTCCCAAGAGGGTATGGAGGGAAGTTGAGGAGGATATAACCGTCCCGTCCACCTAAGGGACCTGACGACCAGGTCGTGCTTCCCAACTGACTTACTTCCAATGGGTCGTAATATGCCGATATAGCAGCAGCATAAACTTTGAGGGTTTAATAAGATGAAATTCATGCAGAGATCTTTGATTTTCGGATATATGTTTGCCCTCCTTTATGTTTCCGTCCAGTGTTGTTGGACTACCTGTGCACGCGGCAACAAGACCCAGTCGCCAGGTTATTAAAGTGGTCTGGGCCAGTTTGCCTCGTATTCCATTGTTTTAAAACACGGAAAAGCGTCAACACCGATTGCATCGAGGAATTCCACACGTGAGAGATCTACGCGGCCTCAGAGAAAGATATTGCTTTACCTGATGACGACGCTTCTTCTTGCTGGCGATATTCAACTCAACCCAGGCCCTGGCGACATTGGAGGTGCTCAGTGTTTTGTTTCAGATTCTGGCGCTGTACCTGGAGGTGTTTTGCTGTTGCCGGTGGATATCTGTGGTTGGATCGGGCCTGGTCGCGGCCTGGTTGGTCTGCCGGAGCATGTTGGAGATTCACCTGAGTTTCCTGCGATGGTTGTTCCACCGGAGTGTGCTGGAGATTCACCTGAGCTGTCGCAAGAAGCATCAGTTCTGGGAACCGGGTCCAGTTGGGCCAATAGGCGCAACTAGCAAGACCTGCTCCTCATCCTCCCTGACCTTGCACCGTGTCTGTGCCAGAAGGCTCACTGGGGGAAACGCATATTTGCAAAGGCCTCGGGGCCAACTGTGTACCGGTGCATCCCTGCCGAGTGTTCCCTCTGTCAGGGAATAAAACAACTGGCAGTAGGTGGTTTCTGGAGAGACATTCAGGTCTACATGTGTGGCTCAGAAACGACTCCAAATCAGCTGAACCGCCTGGGGATGGAGTCACCACTCTCCCGGGAGCGAAGCTCGTTAGAGCTTGCTGCCCACACGGTTGAGCACGCCAGGAATGTGAATGGCCTGAAGCAACCTCAGATGCATCTGACTACAGAGGAGGAGATGGTGAGTTGCGACATGCGACAGGAGTGCAGACCACCTTGATGTTTGATGTATGCAACGGTCGCAGCGTTGTCCGTACGGACCAGCACGTCTTTGCCCTGTAGAGGCCTTTTGAGGCAGCCCAGAGCAAGAAGTACTGCCAGCAACTTGAAGCAGTTGATGTGCCAGTACAGTTGGGGTCCCGTCCAAACCATTGACACTGCATGCCCGTTGTACATGGCACCCCAGCCGATGGCAGAGGCATCCGTGAATAACACAGCATGCCTGGACACCTGTTCCAGGGGCACTCCTGCCCGAAGAAACGAAGGGTCTGACCACGGGCTGAAGGTTTGACGACAGGCCGGTGTGATTTTCACCAGGTGAATGCCGTGTTGGCACGCCCATCTCAGGACTCGGCCGTGAAGCCAGTGCTGAAGCGGTCTCATATGAAGCAAACAGAGCAGTGTTACTGCTGCTGCCATATGCCCCAGGAGTCTCTGAAAAAGTTTCAGTGGGACCGCTGTTCTGTCTTTGAACGTATTCAAGCAGTTCAGCACTGACTGAACACGTTCTTCTGTGAGGCGTGCTGTCTGTTGGACTGTGTCCAGCTCCATCCCGGGAAAAGAGATCTTCCGCACAGGTAAGAGTTTGCTCTTTTCCCAGTTGACCCGAAGACCCAGCTGGCTGAGGTGGTGGAGCAGTCCAGTGCTTGCATAACTGATCACAAGACTGTGCTAGTATGATCCAGTCATCGAGATAGTTGAGAATGTGAATGCCCAGTTCTCTCATAGGAACAAGGTCCACCTCTATGACTTTCGTGAAGACGCGGGGCGACAGGGCCAGCTTGAAGGGTAGGACTTTGTACTGTTAAGCTCAACCCTTAAACATAAAGTGCAGGAATGGCCTGTGTCGAGGGAGAATCAAGACATGAAAATACGCGTCCTTCAGGTCGATTGCTGCAAAGCAATCTTAGGGACAGATGCATCCGAAGACATGGCTCACCCTCCAATGCAGCGATCAACATCCGGTCATTGAGGGGAGTGCCGAAGGATACGGCTGGTACACATTGTGAAGATGGTCCACCACGTTCAACTGGCAGCTCCACTGGCTGCGGGGTGCAAGAGGGGGGAGGAACCGTTGGAAGGTTCCTCGCCGTAATCCTCAGGTCATCCATGCGACTGCCTGAAAAAGCCCTCACCTGGTGTCCACCAAGACGAGAACTAGATCGAGGCAGAGGCACAGGATCCCCACCTCTCTTGAGGTATTGGAGACGCGACCGCAACACTGAGATAGCCATGTCCCCGCAGTGGGAACATGACTCATCCACGAGAGCCCAGACACGTGAGACAGTGATCGTGACCATCCATCTGCGCCAGGTAATGACCCTAACCGCATCCAGAAACACACAGGTGGAAAGTCATCTTTAAAAAGACTCAAACTCACACCCATGTAAGCTCTTTTTGGGAAAATGCTCTCTTTTTTGTGCTGAAGCACACAGGGGAACCGGTCAGCACGACACTGATGGAAAAAGTGCAGCCTGATCAGTGTGCTCACTCACAGCTGAATAATCAGCAGCTCATTAAAGGCACTCACTCTCTGTAGCTGTGAAAGCAGCTGTTTGTTTGAAGTCAGCTGGAGAATGTGGCCACCACTGAAATGCTGTCTCGCCAACACATAGAAAATGTTTTTTTCCCGAAGAGCAGGCTAGAAGAAAACACAAATCCGTAGATTGTAGAGCATTCAGAGAAACGAACAGCTCGGCTCCGAAGCGAAAAACTGATATGCGCTTGCACCTGCTGCTCATTTATACCCGCGCTGCGAGGCAGAGCAGCTGAATGCAATAATCGCAAGCCAATGTGCATTGGCTCGTTTAGTTTACACTCAAAGTAGATTGGTCCCTCTAAGCGAGATTTCAATTCGACGTTCTTCTCCGACGAGACATCGAGAGTGATCGACTGAAAGGGAACTCAGCGGCTGAGTGAGCGCGGGCTGTTTGAATTCTCTCATCCAGGCTCCATGGTAGTTCCCTCTTCTCAGCATTGCAGAATTGGTGCATTTCCTCTGAGAAATTCAGGTTTGTGTAGGTTTTATTTTATCTATAAAATCATAACTGTGCTTTAAATCATTTTATTTAATGCAAAACGACATACAGGGAAGCAATCTCAGACACCAAAATGAGTGTCGCGTCTGTCTTTGTGCCTGTTTGAAACTCCTAATTCCTTGCATAAAACACGTGACTTTATTCCTACAGATAATGAATATAATTAATTTGGTTGATAAAATGTTCTCATTTGTTTATTGGCAGGTTATGGAGTCAGTCACATCTAGGCATCTTTCGGCTATAAGTGAAATGCAGGACGGCGGTCTGAAGTTAGAAGTTCACCTGCAGAGCGCAAGTCCATCTCAGGCACAAGAACCAGCACTGATACGATGGAAATGGGATAGAAGACCGGTTGATAGAGTGCATGTTAAAGGAAACCCCCTTCGAAAGTGTCACAATCACTCACAATCAAGAATTCAACATTGTTGTGGGAACTGTTGTAACTTACAAAACATGTTCCTGTGCCTGTCTCTTCTCCAGCACAGATCATCGTCGGAGTGATTGGTATGTCCAAAAATGGGACGTCTTGAAACCTGCAGTCACACTCCTTATTCCCCACCACATTTACCTTCACTTCCTGTAGAGTTTCAGAACTGGACACAGCGCCTGATTGTCATATGAAGAAAACAGACTTTTGAGACATTCTGATGAAAATATGGATCACTATATGTTACACTTACAGTACAGATTAAAAAATAATAATAATGATAAAATAATCCATGGATAACAGAAAACAACTTCCATGAAAAATAATCTCAAAATGTCACAAATGTCATTCATGAAGCGCTGACTTAAAGGTGCAATATGTAACAATTTTACAGTAAAATATCCAAAAACCACTAGGCCAGAGTTTATATTTTGTTCACTTAAGTACTTACAATATCCCAAATGTTTCCAACTATTTGTAAATCGTGAGAAAATTGCAATTTTAACCAAGGCTCCGGGACGTGTGAGGAGTCGCCTGTCAATTGCGTCATACAATATCCCAAATGTTTCCAACTATTTGTAAATCGTGAGAAAATTGCAATTTTAACCAAGGCTCCGGGACGTGTGAGGAGTCGCCTGTCAATTGCGTCATACCCGCGTTACCCTCGGTTTCCGGTTTTATTTTGTAGAAACCATGGAAACACCAAAGACGCTTTAATATATTACATGTTTTAATAGACAAGGGAACAACTGTTTGGTTACATTTATAGACAGAAAACTAATTGTTGTTATATAGCTCAACACGTTTAGTCTTATTGTTTAAATCTAATTTTCTTGATTTTTTGCGAGTACCATGCTTTACCATGCCTCACCATGCCTCAGAGACAAACACTATTTTGTCAAGTGGCTAACATAGCATAATCAGATTCAGCTTTATTTTTAGTAACAGTAATACAGCATTTTCTCCATCATACGTTTTAAAATTAATTGCATTCCATTTATCAACACAAGCCACCCAGCATTTAATATGATATTCTAAAATCGATCTAGCTTACTGCAGTGTGCAACAAGTGTCTTACAGCAGCCACCGAGCGAACGCACAGAGTAACGTTATAACATCATTTTCAACACACTCAAATGTATCTAATATAATAAACAGAGCTGTGTTACCTCATACTCATGACCGGAAAAGCGGAAGCGGCGCCGGCGACTGTGGCATAATAAAAGTTCCGCTGCTCGTGAGACGTGTTGCGCAATTGCTCCAGCGGGATCATTCAGCTCCCACAACACTCGATCCTGCTCTGCTTCATACTACAGTAATGTTAATAATGGCATCCATGAACATGATTTCTTCCCGAGTACTATCCCGATTATTTCCACTGGCTGTGAGGTGAAGACCACATGTCCGAAGATTTCGTGCTCAAACCTGGCGTCATCATGCTACGCCTTTGTTTTGAATAGGGCTCTAGCGACCTCTAGCGGACAGAAAATCTTACATATTGCAGCTTTGTTATTTCTGTTAACAAAATGTGACCTTTGTCTTGTCTTTGTCTAAGCCAAGAAGCGGTCTCATGTGAAGCAAACGGAGCGGTATGACAGCCGCTGTGGATGCCATATGCCCCAGGAGCCTCTGAAATAGTTTCAGTGGAACCGCTCTCTAGTGACTGCTCTAGAGTGTTTGCATAAAGCATTGTTTACACTGCACACGTCTGCGGCACGTCACGGCTCTGGCGAGGTTTTGTTCCGTCCTCTAGGCGGTGCCAACTCACACCAGGAGCATTTTAGGAGCGAAGCGACAGGATTCGTGAGACCACGTGATTTGCCTGTCCTGCGCTGTCTTTCTCGATTTTTTTGTGTTCTAACATGGGTAAGTTAAATATTTGTTTTGTCCAGTTTAATTCTGTTTTTAGTTGTGTTTTTGCTATCCCACATGAGTCTGCATGGGGTGTTTATTTTGAAATTGACAGGATTTTGGACTTTTATTTTGTATTTACTGCACGGCTTACTTAATGACGCGGCATCCGTCAAAAATAGGTGAGGCGCCCCTTGTGAATGCAGAGTTACCTTTCACCGTTTGTATCACTGCGCTTGAAGCGACTGTCATTGGCGGCCGAGCAAATCCAACGTAATTTTTGCGAATACATTTGTTGTACCACAAAATGTAGTTTTAAGAGTTTTTTTAGGCGAGAGTGTAGTTGTTTAGATCTGAAATATGTGACTCATATTTAATCATAGTGCCTATTTTACAATCTGTTTAGACGTTTTCGGAGATGCGAGCTCCAGGCCGTCAGCGGCCGTTCATTGCTCGTGTATCCGCCGAAAATAGCTTCATTTCGGCCAGTGCTTCGGGGATTTGCCACTGACTCTTATAGTGGTTAAACATGAGACATAATTCAATTTGGGTACATGAAACGGGCAATCTTTGGTCTTATTAATCTATTACTTGTTCCAGAGCAAGTAGAATTGTGCCATGTTAAATTTGATCATTTAATATTCAAGTCGTCATGAAATCAAAATTGACTCTATTTACTTTGTTAGTGCATATTACTAGCCTTGTGGTGAACAATTAATCCGTGCAAGTTAATACAAAGAAAAAAATTGTTTGTCATGGTAATCTTTAATCAAAATCTGAAAAGTTACTTCCGGTCTGGAATGGCGTTCCTTCTCAGATGACGTCAGTTTGACGGCTTGGGTTGAAAACGCCTAAACCACTCCCCTCCAACCGTTAGTCTGCTATGAGCGAGAAATGGAAAGGAGGAGAGTTAAAGTAAAAACCCTGCTATCTATTCAATATTCCGTTTCACTTGGAAATACGTCACAACACTGGAGAAAAGTTGTTTGCAACTTCCGGTTCACGGGGACTTTAAGGCTCTTAAGAGAGCTGCCAGAAAAATGGAGCGCAGCTGGAAGAAAACAAAACTAGAAGTTTTTCGCATTTCGTGGAGAGAGAGAATGATTGAGACCAGAAAGGCCTTAAAAACTGCTAGATCTGCTTATTTCTCAAATCTTTTAGAAGAAAATAAACACAACCCTAGGTATTTATTTGATACAGTGGCTAAATTAACGAGAAACAGAGTTTCAACTTCTGATGTTTCCTAACCGTCTGCAACCGTCTACTACAGTATCGCGTCAGACAGTGCACTGTAGTGTCCCTGAGGAAAAATTCCATTCATTCGTTGCTTTAGGACAGGAAGAGTCTAAACTTGTTAAATCATCAAAATCAACAACATGTATGTTAGACCCTATACCGACTAAGCTATTGAAAGAGATGCTTCCAGAGGTCATAGATCCTCTTCTTAATATTGTTAATTCATCTTTATCACTAGGATACGTACCGAAAACTTTTAAGCTGGCTATTATTAAACCTCTTATTAAAAAAACACAACTTGATCCTAGAGAATTAGTCAATTACAGGCCGATCTCGAATCTACCTTTTCTGTCAAAAATACTAGAAAAGGCAGTATCATCGCAACTACGTTCCTTCTTGGAAAGAAATGGTATCTGTGAGGATTTCCAGTCAGGATTTAGACCGTACCATAGTACTGAGACTGCTCTCATTAGAGTTACAAATGATTTGCTCTTATCATCCGATCGTGGTTGTATCTCTCTATTAGTGTTACTAGATCTCAGTGCTGCTTTTGACACTATCGACCACAATATTCTTTTGAATAGACTTGAAAATTATGTTGGCATTAGTGGAATTGCATTGGCATGGTTCAAATCTTACTTATCTGACCGTTATCAGTTTGTAGTAGTAAACGAAGAGATGTCATATCGATCACAAGTTCAATATGGAGTACCGCAAGGCTCAGTACTAGGACCGTTGCTTTTCACTCTGTACATGCTACCCTTGGGAGATATCATTAGGAAGCATGGCGTTAGTTTTCACTGTTACGCTGATGATACTCAGCTCTATATTTCTTTGAGCCCTGACGAAACTTACCAATTCACAAAATTAACAGAATGCATAGCTGATATAAAAAATTGGATGACCAGAAATTTCTTACTACTAAATTCAGAAAAAACAGAGATTCTAATTATTGGACCAAAAACTTCTGCACATAATAACCTAGAACACTGTCTAACACTTGATGGCTGCTCTGTTAAGTCTTCATCGTCAGTTAGGAACCTGGGTGTGCTCTTTGATACCAATCTTTTATTTTAAAGCCATGTTTCTAGAATCTGTAAAACTGCATTCTTCCATCTTAAAAATATATCTAAACTACGACATATGCTCTCAATGACGAATGCGGAACAGTTAGTTCATGCGTTCATGACCTCAAGGCTAGATTACTGTAACGCTCTACTGGGTGGTTGTTCTGCTCGCCTATTAAACAAACTACAGCTCGTACAAAATGCAGCAGATAGAGTTCTTACTAGAACCAGGACGTATGACCATATTAGCCCGGTTCTGTCAACACTGCATTTGCTCCCTATTAAACATCGTATAGATTTTAAAATCCTACTACTTGCCTACAAAGCACTAAATGGTTTAGCTCCCCAGTACCTGAGCGAGCTCTCATAGTCCTTCACGTCTATTGCGATCTCAGAATTCAGGCCAGTTGATAATACCTAGAATATCAAAATCAACTGCAGGCGGCAGATCCTTTTCCTATTTAGCACCTAAACTTTGGAACAGTCTTCCTATCGCTGTTCGGGAAGCAGACACACTCTGTCCGTTTAAATCTAGACTAAAAACTGTTTAAAATCTGTTTAAACTTGCATACACATAACACATTATCTACTTCTACAATTCAATTCATGTGAATTGTTAGGGTGCATAGATTAGGTCAGCCGGAACCGGGAACACTCGGTTTTTCAGTAGGAAAGGTGTCATTTAAGTGGCCCCTAAAGTAATAATTAACAATTTTTACAACGGAAGTGATTCAATCAAAAACCAACTTTAGCTCGATAATAATTTTCGTATTGTCACTGTGAAGATGCTTTGAAACAATATGTATTGGGAAAAGCGCTATATAAATGAAGATGACTTGATATATTTAACTTAAATCCTCTATATAGCATAGCATAATGGCTACAACTAGACGGGAAATATCAGACGAAGATTCTCCGATTCTCTTAAAATACATAAAACATTAGCCTTTATAGACAGTGTTTCTTGAGCAAAGAAAACACTTTACATTTTTTTTTCAAACATCAGATCTTTATTTACCTTTGCATTGCAAAGAAGCAGAGAACTCCAAACTGCGTGCAGCACTTCATTCACTATAGAGGTGGGGCGGATTTATGAGGTTTGACTGACAGTTTGAGAATCCAATGGAGTTACGAGGTTTTGTCACAAGCTCTTTAAAATCCTTTTCATTTGTTAAATATTTGTAAAACCCACATACATTTTTAGTTTTTTTTAAAAAAAAAAATAAAATAAAAAAGAGGAAATATAGAAATATGAGGTACCGTATACCGACGGTATTACTGTGTAGCATTTATTTTATTTAATTTAATTTTTTTTTTTTTTTTTGGCATTTGGTAATTATCCACAGCATACTTGACAACCTGTCACGGGCACTAGTGCTTTACGTTTTCCTGAACTGTACAACTGTGTTTATTTCTCACTGTCATTTATAATGGCTATTGTTGTTAATTTGTTGTTCAATAAATATTTTTTTTTTATATAAATATGTTGTATTTGGTATTGAGAAAGGGTCCATTGGTGCGTAATATGGATTGAGTGAAAGTTACATTAATATGCCATTAGATGGCGGCAAAACTTTACGAGTGAATGAGACTCATTCAATGAGTCAGTTGCAAAGAGACTTAAAGTGGGGGTATCACACAGTTTCTGACAATCTCATGTTAATCTTGAGTACATATAGAGTTACAATGCATCTTTAATATCTCCGAAAAGTCTTTAGTTTTGTCTTTCCGGAAAAAGCCGAGATCCTGGAGGCGTGTCTGCCGTCAGTGCCGTGGGCAGAGCTAAAGAGTCACGAGCACGAGCTTCTGCGATGTCTGCTAGCTGCGACATCATTATAAATACAAAGGGAACAAAAGCGTTCGTGTTGTTTACATTATATGCACTTGTGCGCCGACTGCCAACAAAACACAGACATCTGATGCAGCTTTACTCACCACCCACGATCTGCAAATCCAGCACCGAACTGGGACTTGTTTACAAAGTATTCATCACCGAAATCCCGGAAACAAACAAACATACATGGACAACTCCATTGCTGCCCCGGAAAAACAAACTTCATCCACTGTTCCCTTAACGGTGGGTTCTTTGGGAAGCTGAAAAAGGTAATCTTTCCCTCACAACCAAAAACACACTCCTTCGGTGACAGGAGCTGCATCTCATTTCGGAGGCTTCGTCCTTCGGAGATCGCATTTGAAGGCTGAATACTTCATCAAGGAAGTCATATTTAAGAAAAGTAACCGTAATAAAATTGACTGATATTCATTGTGAAGTGTAAAATACTGTAATTTTTTCTTACGTTGCAATCTAACTGTTATTTTTCTTAAATGAGACCGATGATGTATGCAGCCTTCAAAGGGTGCAGCCCCTGAATTGGGACACAGCCATTGTTGAAAAAACTCTCTGTTTCCGTAACACGAACGAAGCGTGTTGATGGGCGTGCTCTTGCTCTTGTTCTGGGTGATGTGTGTGCGCACGCTTATCAGGGAGAAGTGCCTATACAAGGAATTCCGTCCTTTATTACGTGATAAAGGGCCATACTAGAAAAAAACTCTACGAAACCTGTACCGAAACCGGAAGTAGTCATTTGGCACAGAAATACTCCGTCATACGTCCAACTCGTGTTTTGAAACTTTGGCCATGTTTAGCATGAGAATCCAACTCTTCAACAGTGTAAATAAGTCAGAATGCATGAAATAGCATTGCACCCCCCATTTAAATTGAAAGGGGTGGTTGATTATGATTTCACTTTTGTAACTTTATTTAGTGTGCAATGTTGCTGTTAGAGCATAAACAACATCTGCAAAGTTACGATGCAAAGGGAGATTTAAAAAAAAAAAAAAAAAGAATACTCTGTTTATAACAAATGGAGAAACGGCTGGTAGGGACTACAACAAGCTTCTTCCCAGTGTAACGGGTACTTATGCCTGTCTGATAGGGGTTAAATATCCTGTGGCTCTGGATGAATGGTGACAAAGGATCTTTGTCCTTGCCTCCAAATTCAATACGCTCCGTATTATTCTGTTTAATTTATTTGGGCTAAAATGAGGAGGGCTCCAGGCTTTATGTTCTGTCACGGGCCCAACCTGGAGTTTACAGCACATGTGAGATAGCCCTAAACCACCTAATATCTTCCCAACCTCACAATGTCCTACAGCATAGAAGGGAACGCCTCTACCCCAGAACCAACAAACGCTTAAAGTCAAAATACCAGCAGTAACAGGCAGAAAAACATTCACAAAGTAAGTTCTGGCTTAGAATCAACAATTTAATTTCTAGAAATCATATAAAAAAAGAAATGTTTAGTCAGCTTAAACTGATATCTGAAAAAAAAATCATTCAGAGAAAATAAACACTGAATAAACCAATAGAAACAAAGAAAATAATGACAACCGTATCAAAGATACAACTCTTGAGCCCCTTTAAGTAAACAGTCACTAAGTAAGTAAACTAACTAACTAACTAACTAACTAACCCTAAAATTTACATACCCCCCCCCCCACGCAACAATGGGGTGAGGCCATGTTATTGCAATACATACCTAAAGCAAATGCAATAGCATGTCATAAAAGCAAGAAGCCAACATAAGTTATAACCGTAATTAAACTAAACGATACCTGTTCTATCTTCATGCAGCATATATTCTCTGGCTCTGTAGGCATCTTACAACAGTTCCCACATTAGCAATTTATAGATTATCATGACAGAATCGATTACTTTAAGATAATTAACACATCAGCTACATAAATTAATCAACTAACCATTCAGAAATGTCCTGTTGCATTCTACATGTCACTTCTTCTTGAGTCTCTCCATCATTGCCTGACTCCGGTTTGAACATAATGCTAACATGAGCTCTTGAAACTCCACCCTCTTCTTGAGAGCAGCAGCTTATTTGCATGTAAAGGGACACACAAAAACGGAGCGTTTTTGCTCACCTTTAAAAAGTGACAAACTTAATATGCTATAAAAAAAAATGAGGGGTGTTGTGGGGTATTTTGAGCTACAGCTTCACATACACACTCTGGGGACATCAGAGACTTATTTTACATCAGAGACTTATTTTACATTATATGACCCCTTTGAAAGGAACTTTTGCAAAGGACGCTGTTTTAGCGCTGTATGTTATGGAAAATTCCTTTAGCTGTAAAAAGGACAAATACAAAGATCACTTTCCTCAGCGGACACTCAAACAGACTTTCATAATGGATATAATATTATGGACATCGACCTGAAGAATGAATGTTATAGCAGACACATGTAATGCTCGTTCAGGCGATCTCTCTCTCTCTTTCTCTCTCTCCAATACTGTACAAAATACAATGAGTTTCAATGGAGGGACTCAACATTCCTTCGCTATTGTATAAACGCAATATCACACGAGTAGCCGTGCGATATGGCTGTATATCATGCGGCCTCGTGCCTATGGCCAAATCACAGCTCGTGTGATACTTGTGTGATATTGCTCATATATATAATCGGCTTTATATCAGCCATCGTTACTCCGCTCTAGTCTCTAAGATACTGGTATTGGCCATCAAAAAACCAATATCGGTCGACCACATTTAAACATGTTTAAATTTAAATGTTTTAAATTTTTATAATTTTATTCTATTGATTTAACAAGTGGATACTGTAATCTTTATGTAAGCCTATGTTGTGTTCTATTTTGCTTGTATTGTCTGAAGTAAATCTGGAGTTAGCTCAGTTTGGTCAGTGGGTTTGTTCTGGCATTTGGTCAGAAGAGGTTCATTGTTCTTCCAAGTATTTACAGTACAGTACAGTAATTTTTTTTTTTTTGTATTTATTTTATTTGACTAAGGTAAGATAAATCCCAAGATTTTCATTGAGGTGTAATGTCAGGTTAAAGTATGTGGGCCCTAATTAAAAGTATAAGGAAAATAAATTGGCAAAAGTGTCTCACTTTACCAATATATAACTACTAGTAATGTTTAAAATATAATGTTGTACAATAACAAGTCCTTCTTTATTTATTTTTTTCATCTGGCTATATAATCCAGATTACATGTAGTCCAATGCATCAAACTGACGATCATTACCTACAAAGCTGGTTCCTCTCCATCCAGTGGACCAGCAGGTGGTGCCGTTGTGAAAGACACTGTCATTAGCAGCCAGGCAGATTGGGCTGATGTAGCTGGTAAAGTTCACTGGCTCACTCAATCTCAGCAAGGCGATGTCATTGGTGAACTGATACGGGTCGTAGTCTGGATGTGTAATGATGGATTGGACTCTTCGACTCACCTTGTTTGGGTTAGAGACTGAAAGGTTTTGGCTCTGTCTGCCCAGATAAACAGTCCAGTATCTGGCTGAGGGTCTGAGTGTGAAAAAAAGAAAGAAAAAGACTGTGACGGTGTGTTAGCTCTTTAATTAATGCACTCTCTAACAAATGCACTAACACATTAAATCACACATTACTTGATTTACAAATCTATTTTGTGTTCTTACAAGAAGGAAACACAGTGAGCCGCAGTGAGCACCCATTCATGGCTGATGAGGGATCCTCCACAGATGTAATAGTCAAAAAAGTGTAGACTGACATGCCAAGGCCAGTTCCCTGCAGGTGCATCATCACTTCCCACAATACCAGTGCTCAGTGAGGAAACCCCACAGCGCTGTGCTGAAGGGAATAGTGAGAACTGTAAATAATTCACCAAATTTGAGATATTTTTTATACTTTAAAGTTTAAAAACATTACCTTCTATAGCTTTTCTTGTGTCATCTAAAATGTAAAAGGAGAGAAGTAGTTAAAAGTTAAACACAGTGTGAGTATGTTCAAGATGAAACACTACTTTGTGGTTCACAATCTAACTGTTGCAGAATCTCTGCTCATTTCAGTATTTTATATTCTGGTGAAACTCCAGTTGATAGATAATCTAATTGATTGGGCATGAATAAGTTGATAATCACTTCACATCCTGAATCTAGCTGGGGCTAAATTGTTAACTCCTAATTGTATTCAGCAACAAATATTTATAATATACAAATATAGTTTGATTAATGCCGCGTTCCAGGCAACCCGTAACCCGTGTTTTTCCAACCTTCTACCCGTGAAAGTGCACTGGAACGGCAGTCAAACCCGTGACTTCCCACTCGTGAACTCGTACTAGATAGATGTACTCCCAGTTCTGCGCTCTGACGTCACATAGCCCGCGAAACAACAATGGCAGCCCCTACGGATGCGGTGTTTATGCAAGTGGTACACGGTGAGAAATAGAGTAGTGCAGGTATGACGTCACTTTGTAGGCCAACCCGGAAGTTAGCGGCGCACGGGTTCCCTCGATCGAAAGCCTATGCATTTTTCCCATAGACTTTTGGAAAATCACAAAAAATAAGCTCTGTGTTTAACAAAGGGTTATGATACTTACACGTTTTGTCCATCAAGATAATTTCATAACTTTTATGAAGTTTGAAGCCTAAATGCAGTCGCCAGAAGTAAAAAGCTAAAAGTAGGCTATAAACGAACTACACCATGGTCGCTCGACTTCAACGTCACCATCACTAAGCTTCCGACAACTCTTTCAGTTTTTTATCTAAAAACATTTTCACAGCACGTTTGAGTTAGAATAAGTTTATAAGAGTACAATTATGAGCATAATGAGGCTGTAAAAGCAGACTGAGCTTATCTTGTCAGAGTGAATGCCTGTGTAGTCCCATTTAGCCACTTGTTAGCAACCGCCTTTTTCAAGACACATAACAGCTTAAAAAAATCACAAGTGGGGTAATACTGATGCATTTTATGTCGTAGAATAAAATGTGAAACTGTCTTGAGCTTGCGTTCACCACAGATTTTATTTCAGCCATTTAACCAAAATCGGGGCGATGGAACCAGAAGTGCTAAAATGCTAACTCACTTCCGCATTTTGGCCTACAAAGTGATGTCATACCTGCACCGCTCTATAGACTTAAGGACAATATAACATGGCAATCAAATTAATAATAATATAATAATGATAAATAATACACACACGATATTATGTATTACAATGTTATGTGTCTGAAACGATAAGTATGTAGTGAAAGTATATCGCCACATGGAAATGTCGGGCATAGCTAACATTAAGGTAAATTCCTTGCGCTCAGACAGTTTGGCGTGACTTGCCTGGAACGCAGCATAAGTCGTAAAGTGTTCGGCACACACTTGCACCGCGGTTCATCTCAGTTCTGACGACGCATACGCATCTGTAATATAGTTTGTTAATAATAAATAAAACAGACAGAGAGTTAGGCTAATGTATGTTTCTCTCGATGGATACGCATTCTGGCTTCCCAATACATTACAACAACAACGATGATCAAAGAACGTGGACAAAACAGACACTCTTTGTAAACTTTGTTCAATGCGAGTGCCGTACTCGAATGTGAGCAGTCATTTATGCCGTCATCAGCCGTTGCTATCTGTGTTTAAACTAAACTCATTTAAGCCTTGCCAATTTAAACATTTCAGCGCAAGACGAGAAAGAGAACTTGCGCGCGTGCTGTGAGAAGATTTGTACACTTAAGCCCAAAGTATTGCCCTGTCCAAAAACCCCCACTTGCCGTCTTTGCACTTGACCATTTGTCTACTTACATGACGTATTTCCTGTATTCGGCTCAAGTGTTCAAGTAGGTGTGAAGACTGCAAGTGTGTATAGAACTTTTGATTACCCGATGGGACACACTTATAGTCTTGCAAAAAATGCAAGCGTTTACAGCTTTTTAAAAACTTATTATTTTCAATACTTTGCATTTTAAAATACACTTCTAAATGTCTGTTCAGTGGTTGCTATGTAACAGAAGACACAATTTTAAAATTGTGGTGCTAAGTGATAAAACGCAGAATGATGTACAAAATACATATAGCCTACTCATCTTTGCATCAATAAAATGTGCAACACTTTATATTTTACTACCAAATTATATACAATTAATTTAACTTCCAGTTGAATGTTTTCCATCTCGCGATTTCAGGGCACGTGAGTTCCCGAACATATGCATGATGGGATACGCTTAGCCTCGAATACCGCTCCAAAGCGGTATTCAAGATAGTGTGGGTTTAGTGTGCATTAAGGGCACCGCACTTGGGCATTTTTAAGACATTGGACAGTCTTGTGCACTTACTTCCTGTCGCGTGCACGCGCTCTCTAGTGGCCAAGTCCGCAAGTGTTGGTATTTGGACAAGGCAAAAACTTCGGCCGTCCATGTTTGTGCACCGCCCGCACAAAGACTATAGAATCCAAGAGGCAAAACTCTGATGCTGTTTTGGTAACAGCCACTAGGTGGCGCTTCGGTAGCGCGGCAGCCATTTTGGGGTGAAAATGCCAACTGGACAGTAGAATCCATAACATCTTACGCACCCAAAATTGGCGAATCTCTCAGCCAAATCAGAAACGCAACAGAAAATTTCTCAAATTCAGTAAATTTTATCACACCTACAGTAAATGTTGTATTGTCTTAGCCTATATATGTTTTATATTATCAGTTGTGGAATCCAACCATTACACATCTGAGGTAACGTAGTTAGCCTACTTTATTGAGTATTTCCATTTTATGCAACCTTACATATTTACTATTAATAGTAAATTAATAAATTAATAAATTAATAATTAATAAAGTTAAGATCATCATGTTTGTAGCGTGATCCAGGGGATTAAAGTGGAGTAAATTACTCCACTAGGTCTGAAATGTATACATTTTAATCCCCTGGATTAAGCTACAAACATGATCTTATAGAACATGATGCATTGCTGTGTCTGTTATCCCATAATTCCCACTTTTGGACACAGTGGCTGTGTTTTTTTGTTTACATAGTCTTGCTTTAACGGACATTAATATAAGACAACACTGCAAAAACAGTTTACTGTCAAGCTGTTATATTCTGTTATATATTTATTGTCCAACATTTTTCTGATGTCCTTAATTTAATTTCATATGTTGGTATTAATTCAGTGTTTATAATGCTAATACTTGAACTTAAAGGAACACTCCACTTTTTTTGAAAATAAGCTAATTTTCCAACTCCCCTAGAGTTAAACAGTTGAGTTTTACCGTTTTCGAATTCATTTAGCCGATCTCTGGGTCTGGCGGTACCACTTTTAGCATAGCTTAGCATAGTTCATTGAATCTGATTAGACCGTTAGCATCTCGCTCAAAAATGACCAAAGAGTTTCGATATTTTTCCTATTTAAAACTTGACTCTTCTGTAGTTACATTGTGTACTAAGACCGACGGAAAATGAAAAGTTGCGATTTTCTAGGCCGATATGGCTAGGAACTATACTCTCATTCCAGCGTAATAATTAAGGAACTTTGCTGCCATACCATGGGTGCAGCAGGCGCAATGATATTCCAAATTTCGAGACCGCGTGGATGGTGCGCGTGCAACAGCGCATGTGTAAGCAGGACAAAAGAGTCCACTAGGTGGCAATACGCACAGTACTGAGCACAGTGTGCAGTCGTCAAAGAAGATTGTGGAAAGAGCAATTCAAAAACAACAGCTCCAAACCTGCCCAGCGAATGTCCCGTCCCGACTCCCTCTGATGTCTGGTAGAGTATAGAAAAATTTTTTACTGCATGTGTCGAACTCAGACACGACTGCGCGTGAGACACGTCTGGGCGCGGAAAGTGAAGTATATCCGGACCTTCATCCGAAGCGCGCACGCGGACAGCGTGCAAATATTGAGTTCTCAAGTCTTGCACTTGAATGGACAAATTCACACAAAAAGTATGTCAACATGCCCGTCTTGGCGAGTATCCTAGCAAACATAGTAGCTTATGCCTTAAGTGAACTTAAACACTCGGGAATGCACGCATATGTTCAGTATCAGTGTACTGTATCCATGCATTATGTCTTAAAGGGACAGCAACCTAATATTCATCGAGCGCAGCGTTAGTTCAGTCAGGCCACATAGGCATAGTGCTGCGACCAGCTGACGCTGTCAGCTGTCAAATCGCTCCAATCACTACCATTCTCCTATTAGACCGCGGGGACATATATACGTGGAATTGCTGCTCGGTAAGTATGCTCAAACAGCTCGCAACCCTCCCTCCCCATTATAAGCATTAGCATATTACTGTGCACCTCCTGGTTGTCGTCTTCTTTTGTTTCAGATTACCAAGGCTTTCAAGTCCTAGCTGGCATGGACCTCTCTGCTGAGAGACACTCATCCCCAAGCTACAGTCAGATGTCCCACTGCCACATCTACACGATTACCACTGTTCGCTTTTAAAGACATTACTAAAGTGTCTTAATTGTCTATGTATTTCCAAGCTGATGGTTCCATGGGAGGTTAATTTTAAAGCTCTTGTATGTTCAATTAATTTCGGAGCAAGAACCCCTATAAGGAACCATACTGCCAAAGATAACTTTTCATATTTTTGCTCACACCCAAATTGGGGTATTTGACAAGTTATAATAAATGATCTGTGGGGTATTTTGAGCTGAAACTTCACAGACACATTCTGGGAGCACCAGAGACTTATATTACATCTTGTGAAAAGGGGCATAATAGGTCCTCTTTAATATATTATGTGTTTTACTTTTATTAGACAGGTGAGCAACTGTTTGGATACCTTTATCGAAAGAAAACTAATCATTGTTATATGGTTATTCTTATTGTTTAAATCTCGTATTCTTGATTTACCGTGAATAACATGTTTGTACCAAAAAAGCAAATCAGACAACACTATTTAACCAAGTGGCTAACATAACATTTAATTTGAAAGAGCTTTATTTGTAGTAAAAGTAATACAGAATTTTCTCCACTATAAAATGTTTTAAAATGAATTGCATGCCATTTAGCAACACAAGTCATCCAGATTTTGTTAATATGATATTCTAATATCGATCTAGCTTATTGCAGTGTGCAACAAGTGTCTCATACCAGCTACCGAATGAACACACATAGTAACGTTATAACATAACTTTCACACACTCAAATTTTTGTATGATATGTTACCCCACAATTTTAATTTGTCAAATAAAGTGACCTGTATTTAATTCAGCACTTGCGGATGTTTCATTAGAATGAAATAAAATATTGTGAATTTAAGGGATCAAACGTAACTGTAACAAAGTTCAAGCTAAGATGCATAAACTACAAAACGAAAGGAGCGGCAGTGGCAGACTGTGGCATATAAGCATAATAAAAATAGCAATGTAAAACGTTAACGTTAATAAAACTTTAATACATTAGATCATCCATGAACATAATTTTTCCCCGGGTGCTTTTCAATAATCAAATTGATGCGTCTTCATTTCCTCACTCCTACGTCCTCAAGCTCGTGACCCGGAAACCGATCGAATTCAGGCATCTTGAAGGACATCTCAATTCTCTGATTGCACCTCTAGGAGGCGAGGAATGAGGAGGCGAGGAAGCTTGTGGAGGTAAAGATGACTACTCCCATGATTCCACGCTCCTTCATGGCATCATCAAGCTATGCCTTTGTTATTAAATAAGCAGCTTCTAACAAACCAGTAATGCCATATTCCGTATATGGTTAGGTTTAAGACGTACTTGCAAATATACTTCTAGTCAGTAGAATGTCTGT
Organism: Mylopharyngodon piceus; assembly: GCA_039654765.1. Taxonomy (NCBI): domain Eukaryota; kingdom Metazoa; phylum Chordata; class Actinopteri; order Cypriniformes; family Xenocyprididae; genus Mylopharyngodon; species Mylopharyngodon piceus. The sequence continues at coordinate 19,968,399 of CM077455.1, read as the reverse complement.
TTTGGAGAGCATTAAAATAAAGTGCAGACAGTCTACATATACTCTAATGACTGGTAGTTGACATGGAGTTTCAAAGTTACTTATAGTCAGCAGAATGTCTAAAGTGGACTATCGACATAGTGTCACCCCTTTTAGCCAGTATTTACAACTTAAACATTTTTTTGTGTAGTAAGTAATTTACATAATGTTATATTTCTGTGATTTACCATCTATTAAGTAAACTAAATATAGTAATAGTTACTCAGTGTGTTAATAAATGCTTTATTAACATGCATTCCTACTGTAATTCATGATTAATACAGGTAGTTATAAAACATTTAGTAGTTGTCAGTTAACTATTTTAGTGAGCTCATCTAAAGTGAGGACTATTTATGCCTCATAAAGCTTTTACAAAGGAGATTTAAAGGCTCAGTTATCTTCTAAACAGGAAAAGGAAACACACAACACAGAGTGATACAGAACATAGAAATACTTATTTCAAGATGCAAAACTGTTAAACTGTATAACTGTACACTTGATATAAAATGTAAAATAAACCTCTGCAATGTCATAGAATATAAAAATTCCTGTACACTTCCAGAAAACTTAACAGTGCCAACACTGGATTACAGGAGTGCCTAAATACAACAAATAAAATGGGACTGAGAGTTTGCTTTCTGAGTGATTTAGTGGAATGAATGGCTTGCAAAAATCATATATTGTTTGATCAATTGTTGAGTATATTTGCTTTTTCTATCTCAGCTAATTGTGAGTCTTCAGTTTGAAAAGTAGAATTTACTTGGAATTTGCCGCACTAAATTTTATGTGGAATTTTGGCAATGATTTTTTTTTTTTTCATTTCAGCAATGAAACTGAAACAAGAACACCTTCTTACTTCTTACTTTTTGTGAGTTTTGTTGCTTATTTTCTTGACGCATATTTATTTTTTAATTTATATTCACTTTCTTGCTTATTTTGTTCTTTTTTGTTCATTTTGTTGCTTATTTAGTTCCTTTTTATCTTTATATGATATTGCAGAGGTTTATTTTTCATTTTATATCAAGTGTACAGTTTTACAGTTTCATGTTTTGCATCTTGAAATAAATATTTCTATGTTCTGTATCACTCTGTGTTGTGTTTGCTTCCTTTTTCTTTTTAGAAGATAACTGAACCTTTAAATCTGATTTGTAAAAGTTTTACGAGGCATAAATAGTCCTCACTTTAGATGAGCTCACAAAAATAGTTAACTGACAGCTGCTAAATGTTTTATAACTACCTGAATTAATCATGAAATACGATGGTAATACATGTTAATAAAGCATTTATTAACACACTGAGTAACTATTACTATATGTCTAAATAATATGTATAAAAGTTTATTAATCATTTGCTTACACTTTCTAAATGATCTTATGAAACACTGACAACTCCTAAATAACTGGTTTGTAAATAATGTAAAACTTAATTTAGAAATGATAAATTGATCATTAATAAAGTATGAAACACAATTATTAAACACATTATAGATATGCTTATTCACTTCACTTTTTTTTTTTTTTTTTTGTTGAAATGTATTCTTACAAGAAATATAGGCGCTGATATATTTTTTGCTTCAAGTGCTGTATGCTCATGTGAAACACATTTATTTATTTTGGGGGGCTTGGGGTGCCTGTAAAATAATTTTGGGGACTACTGCATAAAAGGTAGACTGATAAAGAGCTGCAGTATTTGCCAGTCACCTACATAGTGTACCTGAGCCCTGTATTATAAACTTTAATATTAATGATCTGCCTCTGTTTCCTTAGAATTGTATGTTATTCAGTCAATGGGTAGAAAATGCTCACCATACCTATACAAAACACTCTTTCAACTATTTCTAATTGTTTGATAGCCTTCATCACTGGTAATATTATTGATATTGCGCTTTTTAAAATGGTTAGTCATCCGTAGTAGATGACTAACTAGACAACTAGAAACACATACTGTCAGCATCAACACCAACAATGCTTTGAAGACAACCAAGATGTACAACCAGATGACCTATTATAGGCACTGAAAAATTTTTAGAATTAATTTTCACTCAGAAATTTCGGTAACACTTTATTTTAGGGTATTTTAACTAGTTACTTATTAGCATACATATTAATAGAATATTGGCTATTTATTAGTACTTATTAAGCACATATTAATGCCTTATTCTGCATGACCTTATTCAACATTCTTAATCTACCCAATACCTAAACTTAACAACTACCTTACTAACTATTAATAAGCAGTAAATTAGGAGTTTATTGAGGGAAAAGTCATAATTAATAGTTTATATGTGTTCCCTATACTAAAGTGTTACCGAAATTTCTAGTCAATTTCACAAACAAGAAATTTACTCACAAGTTACTCACTGAATTAAACATGAAATTCTTAAGTAGAAAGACTGAAATAGCATTCTCTTGTAATAATAAAACGTAATAATCATTTATTTAAAACTATAGTTTTATTTAAAACTTCTAAAAATAATTCCTTCCAGTGTATCTGTTTAGAAGTTTACAAACTTTAGGCTGTCATGTGTAAGAATAAATTTTTTTTTATAATATTTAAAGTTGTTATTTTCTTTGTGCTTAGTTAGATGCCCTTTTTAAACACCTGTTGTTGTATTGCCTTTGTAGGGAATACATTTTTTTTTTTTTTTGCATTCATTTCTAAAAATATGTATAAATAATAAATAAAATTCTTTCAGACTTGTTATAAATATTGACAAAAACTAAGAAACACTTACTGATGAGAAATATCAGCATCAGATACTTCAGATACTCCATTGTAATGAAAGCAGATTCAGTTGGCTCTAAAAATGGAGAGGAGCTGAGGAGAAAATGCATATAGAAATATACAATCATGACTCATATAGAATACATAGCAATAAATCTATGGAAGTCATATAAAAAGTTACATTTTTAAAGAAGTCAAATAATATCTGTAAAACCCTTGTATACCTTGCCGTATGTTCACAGTTGTTTCTGACGTCTGTCCTCTATTCACTAATGACATCTATCTATTTTATATGGAATGATATCACGTTCATCACTGATTTTAGAATTTGAATATAAACTCAAATGTCTCTATATGAATATGAATATTAGCATGCAAAAATGTTGGTATGAAAAAGGTCTTTGTGTACCTGTCCTCTGAATAATAAGGAAATATTACAGCACATATAAGCTGGAATGGACTGGATTTTCCCCCAAATAGGCCTCACGACAACTACAAACAGCCGCTACTATCTCACTATATTACAGCAGTCAATGTATCACATTAATGGCAAATAACATCCCATGGTGATTGAAATAAATTTGTTATTGCATGAACTAAAATACTTGAAATCTACATAAAAATAGCAGAACGCAAAAATGTATAATATGACATATAATGATAAACATAAACCTAGAATCTAGAAACCTGAAACAACAGAACTATTCTACAATTTGAGTATTCATGTCTCTCTCTCTCTCTCTCTCTCTCTCTCTGTGTGTGTGTCTATGCCATCTGTCTTTCTGTGTGTCTGCATTTAATGTTGGGGGAGTAAAAGCTTCTTCAACAGGTCACTTTTCTCAGCAACTCGATCTATGACAGTGTCAATGTCAAGGGACATGAGAATGTCTTTCTCTGTGGCCATCAGCATGAACGCCTCCAAGTGTTCCTGGGAATTTGTGCTCCTTAGACAATTCTTGATGAATTTCAAGATGGAAAAACATCTCTCACAAGCTACCTGTGTCACAGGCAGAGTCAGCAGGAATTTGTGTGCCAATCCAATTATGTGATAGGCATCGGTCAGGAGGTTGTACCTTGTGAGGAGTTGATAGCAACAGGTTGTGCAGTTTTTACAGGCCTTGCAGGTGCTATTTTGTATTTCTCCCTCTTCCCAAAGACCGGAATTATCCTCTTCTATCCTGACCTTGTACTTTTCAAGTACAGATTGTTTAAGTCTTGGGCACTGGACTGCAAGGCACTTTAACTCACTTTGCAAATGGGCAGGAGTTGCCCTGTTGTCAAATCTGAGCAAGCATTTATTCAGTTCCTGAAATGCCGAATCAGGCAAGCCTGATGAAGAAACTTCAGGAAAATTTCTGGGATACAGGATAGCCAAGTCTGCATAGAGGGAAAGTTAAAAAGCATCGATGGATGCTCTCTGTGGCTGTGTCCATGATCTGGTTATGTATCTTGGCTTCATAAGCACTGTTTGCATCTGTAAAGCTCTCATCACTTGTCATTTCACCAGGCATCATCTTCTTCTTTCTTTTCCGTTTCTCTGGAAGTGTTTCCTCCACTTCAAGTTCACATTCCTCTTCAGACATGAGTTCTGCATTTGCCCACTTAAAGGTGCAATATGTAAGAATTTTGCAGTAAAATATCCAAAAACCACTAGGCCAGAGTTATATATTTTGTTCACTTGAGTACTTACAATATCCCAAATGTTTCCAACTATTTGTAAATCGTGAGAAAATTGCAATTTTAACCAAGGCTCCGGGACGTGTGAGGAGTCGCCTGTCAATTGCGTCATACCCGCGTTACCCTCGGTTTCTGGTTTTATTTTGTAGAAACCATGGAAACACCAAAGACGCTTTAATATGTTACATGTTTTAATAGACAAGGGAACAACTGTTTGGTTACATTTATAGACAGAAAACTAATTGTTGTTATATAGCTCAACACGTTTAGTCTTATTGTTTAAATCCAATTTTCTTGATTTTTTGCGAGTACCATGCTTTACCATGCCTCAGAGAAAAATCCTTTGGTATGACTCACGAAAAAAGACGGCAACATCATTAACCAATGAGAAGAGGGACCCACTGGAAATGGCCACTTCTGTTGTGTCAGCCAGAACTAAGTTTAGGACATGTGCGTAACACTTGATTTGGTGCTTTGGAAGACAGCAGTGTGGAAAAACCTCTGTATTGGCCTTGCATATTTGATGTACCTTTGGTGGCATTACTGATGCAGTTACTGATTTCCAAATTGGATTTTTCCATCACATCTGTGAGCATCTGAACAAAATATTGGTCAGTGGATGCTTCACTGCAAATAACCTTTCCTGGACTGTGTCTTTGACGTACCTCAGACCGATAGAGCACTGCTCTTGGGATGTAATATCTTGGGTTGTGTCATTCTGCACAGAAAACATCCCAGCTTCAGTAACCTCTTTTGCAATGGTTTCCTGAATAAGCTGCTGCTGCACTGTAGAAATAACCTTGTGGACTGTTGTTTTTGACAACATCGTCAGAAGAGATCCTCGACCTTTGTTTTGTGTCTGATGCATCTTCTTACTTTTCTCTAAGCACTCAGTGAGATATTCCTTCATGCATACATCATATTTATCATAAGTAAATCACATAATCATAAGTAAAATGACCAACTCTAAAAAGTTCCCATGATCAGTGCTGTTGTCCTCCAGGGTGTAAGCAGCTTCAGACTGTGTCCCTCTGTAGCTAAGTCCTCTCTTGCCAATAAGCTTCACTATATCAACAACATGTTCCAAAACCTGTCGTCTCTTCTGTACCTGATCTCTGTGGGACGCTATTTGGGAGCCATGTAGCAAACTGGCTATATCAGCTTTTGATGCTCATAAAAAATAGGCTTCTGCACAAACTGCTCCTTTCATGCTCCTCTACTCTTTGGCCGACATGCTTCCAGTCGGCCTCCTCCTGCTTAGAGAGTTGTTAGGCTGAAACCTCCGCTCCACTGAACTCCAGGAAGGTCATGAATGAGCGCTGTTAGTCTTCCTCTCATTTAGAGAGTGAAAAGCACTATGCTGGAGCCTCTGCTCTCTAGAGCTTTGGTTAGCATCATTATCTAGCTTGTGGCCTTTTAGAGCAGGCTCTCCTGTGAAAGCTTCTTGATTGTAACCATCAAGTTGCGGGATTGAGTGTCCTAGGCTTCTTTCGTGGAACTTTGTCCCGTTGAGGCCTCCGCTCCTCCAGAGCTTAGCTCAGACAGCAATCTGTCTTAGGGCAAGAGTCATTATTTGTTCAGACCTCCACCGTTGAGCTTTGAGGTCAAGCTGATATTACCTCCCCTTGTTCAGAGTCCTCTAAGAGTGCTTTGCTTCCCGAGCTTTGCGCCCCTTGTGTTCAACACCAATGATGCTCAGATCAAGCTGACTAAGTACTCCTTCCTATTCAGGACATTGTCGAGTACACTCCCTTAGAGATCAAGCAGTCTACACACATTTGGTGGCTATCTCTGTTAGACTCATTTCCAAGTAGTTGGCCCTCCTTGGGCCACCTTGATGGTGATCTTCCGGGTCGTGCTACATTCCTAGCACTACCTCGCTCCCTGATTCTGGTCAGAAGGTTGAAGGACTCACGTAAGGCCTCCCTGGTAGATCAGCTTTTTAGAGCTGTAGGTACTCCCTCGTTTGAGAGAATCGTCCTATAGAGAACCTCGCTCCCTGAGTTTGGTCTGAAAGGTCGAGAGATTCTTGTGAAATCTTGGTGTAGATCAGCTCTTGATAGAGCTGGAGGTACTCTTCTCATTAGGGACCCTATGTAGAGTACCCAGCCTCCATAGTGCTTTGGAGGTCCAGGGTCGAGCAGAGTAACTCCCCTTGTTTTTAAAGGTTTGGAAAGCGCTACGCTGAGTCCTGCTCCCCAGGATGCCCATCTCTTTGTCCGGTGTGAGCTGGTTACTGCCTCTTCTGCAGTCAAGTCTCCTTTGTTTATATAGCGCTTTTTATAATGCAGATTGTGTCAAAGCAGCTTTACAGTGATAACAGGAAAATAATTTTGGCTGCACAGCAGAAAATGGTGTCATTATCCAACTTAATTAAGTTAAGTATAGATTCATTCCATTGTAAAAAATCATTAGTTATTCATTTAGTTCATTTATCTATACAGCAGCTCTGGAGAAAACAGTGATGTCATCATCCAGCTCAGTTCAGTTTGCATACAGTGGTGTCAATGCAGGCAGATCAAAAACATTTTTGAATATCAAGTGTCCCCAACTAAGCAAGCCAGAGTAACCCTAACCCAAACTCCATCAGGTAACAAAAATGGAGAAAAAACCTTGAGAGAAACCAGGCTCAGTCCGGGGGGCAGTTGAATCTGGCCAACAATGAACAGTGCATGATTATGGTTCATGCAGCGTTACGGGTCATAAGTCAGATTGGGATTGGAACAGTCAAAATATTTAATCCAGTTCCATCTGGTTGAAGATCAGATTCATTATGCTGGTATGGAAACAAATTTTTTTTTTTTTTTTTTTTTTTTTTTTGAGAATCTGTGCCACTGGCTGTCGTGTCGATTAGGCTTTCACAGTGGATAGTCTAGTTGACACAATCCCTCTCATCTGGTTGCCTCTCATAAGGCAAGTATGGTAAGAGGCTCTGTTTAGGAAACAGACAGGTTGTTGGCTAGACCAGGTCACAAGTCAGACTGGGATAGCCTCCCTGGTGGCTCTGAGGGTTGACACAATGTCCCCCTAAAAAGTGACTGGCCAGGGCTCATTTTGGCCCCTGGCCATATTCCCTTAAAGGAACCCCTTCCCAGTGAAGATGCTGGTTCCAAGCCCTTGAGCGGCCTTTGACAATCCTTCCGGTACCTTACAAAGGCACTTTTCATTGAGGCGTGTAGCTCGGGCAGCGGCCGTAGGGAATACGGTCACTAACAACCTAGTGTGTGAACAGAAGGGGGAGTGATTCTGGCGTTTCAATAGGAACTGCCATTAATGTGCTTAGTCACAGCCATTTTTCGGCATGCACTCCCCTCAGCATGGCAGCATGGGTATTTCATTCTCCAAATTGTATCAGGATGCAGTGCGAGTTCCCTTTCGAAAAGGAACGTCTCTGGTTATGACTATAACCTATATCAGTGGTTCCCAACCTTTTGTCCATGAAGCCCCCCCTCCATACATATAAGAAACCATGAGAACAAATTCACTCTCTACCAGAAGGTGGTGCTTATGGAACAGCAGCAATACACAACAAAAAATGCTTTTCTTACTTAGTATTTAAATATCTAAAAAATCTTAAGTAAAATGACATCAGATATTTTTTCTTGTTTTCTGGGAAAAAAATCAAAATGATGTGAGTTTCACACAAAAGTCATGTTCACACAAAACACAAGACAAAACCTAACATGAAAGCATGTGGCCGATGTAAACACGAACCGCGTGCTACACAGAACACAACAACACACACGTGTTCATGACAGAAGACAAATACATAGAGCATGAATGTACGAATCCCGACATAAAACTGAAACCAAACTAGACCGAAGTGCCGGGATCCGAACAAAAGGCTCCACACACAAAACAGCCTACAAGGACAGAAGAGAGCATGGCTCGAGCACGCTTAATGAATGATTTTTTTTTTTTTTTTTTTTTTTGAAACAAATTTGCTGAAACAATTTATTTGCTGCATTGTTGGGCATGTTTTCAACATGACAATGACACTAAAGGTAAAAATCCTTCAGTGGACAAGTATTTCACCTGACCTTAAACACTATTGGGCACCTGTGGGGAATTTTGTAGTGACAAGTTGAGCAACACTCCCCATCAAGCATCAGGGCACTCAAGGAGGTCATACTTCAGGAGTTAAACAGAAAAGATGTGACAATTTGTGATGAACTTGTACACTCAATGCCAAGAAGGGTCAGAGCATATATATATATATATATATATATATATATATATATATATATATATACATATACATACTAGAATATTACATGTTTGTGGAATTCAACTAAGGGTGTTTTAATTTTTGCAATCCTTCTTTTAAGTAAAATTTACTTATTTTACAGATATTGATGACATTTTTCCTCAGGTTTTATTAGGCATACGTTTAATAAATTTAAATTTTGTCATCTTTCCATGGATTGCAACAGTGATAATTACTATCTTATAGATATTAATTATCATTATAAATTCAGAGAGAGTATACTCATTTTGTAACTTGTATGATTGTTTGATTTCATTTTCCTTGTGTTTAGGTTCTGTTTTCCCTGTGCCTGTCATCTGACCCAGTTTCCCAGTGTGTCTGATTATTGATTACATTCACCTGTTCTGTTATTTATCTCATTAGATCTCCTTGTTATTTAAGCCCAGTGTTCACTGTGTTCATTGTTTGGTGTTGTCTATGTGTGAATGTGGTTGTTCTCCCGAGTTCACTGTTGGATTTAATTTTAAAGACTTATTATTTTAATTTTCTTTTCCTTAATCTCCTGCGTCATGCGATTTGTGCAACCATATTGTGACACATTTATGCTGAGTACTGTAACCACAATTTGAAAGGCAAAAATGTTATGAAAGAATACAAGAAGTCATGAAAAGGACAGCCATAACTTTCTGAAGTCCAGTCACGCACTGTAAAAAATTGTACAAAATGCAGCAGTGGTTCCAGCCATTTACCATCATTTTACAGTTTTAACAACGTTTTCCATTTTACAGCTGTGCTGTAATTTAACAGTAAAGTACTGGCAGCAATAGTTCCAGCTGTTTACCATAATTCTATCATTTGTGTTCTGATGAAGAAAGTCAGGGTAAGTAAATAAGGAGAATGTTCATTTTTGAAACTATACTGTATTATATTTTTAACACTTTAAGAGGAAAAAAACAATGTCAAAGAGAAAAGTGTAAATTGCAAAGTTCAATTAGAGGAACTAGTTCTTTAAGCAGAGACAAAAAAACAGCTAACACGTCACACCAACTTTAGATAGATCTGGCAAGAAGTCTGATGAAAAGGTTCAGGCCCAGGTCTGAGAGGAAAACATCAAGAAAATGTTAGTGACAATATATAGCAAATGATAGTGATCGTATACTCTGCGAACACTTTTAAGTCGGTTGAAAACATTATTAGAAACTTATTAGAAACAGAATGATTACTGAATACTAAATGATATTACTCTTTCACACTTTCCCATGTACTGATGATATAATTAGTGAAAAGATGTTGGGCCTCATTTATCAATCTAACGTAGAAACGAGCGTAGAACGTGCCACTCATCAACATTCGTATGCTGGAAATCCTATTGTACAAATGATCGTACGTTATTAAATGTGGCGGCTAAAAACAATCGTCATTTAAATATCATGCCTGTAAAAATTCACGGTTTAATAATAATAATTCCTTACATTTATATAGCGCTTTTCTGGGTACTCAAAGCGCTTTACATTTGGAAGGGGGAATCTCCTCAACCACCACCAATGTGCAGTATCCACCTGAATGATGCGACGGCAGCCATATTGTGCCAGAACGCCTACCACACACGTGGGCGGACTTAGACCTTGGAGCAGTGGTGGGCCTGGATCATGGTGCAGTGACAGACATGGGTTGAGGTGCAGTGGCAGGCTGTGGAGCATTGGCTCTGGCATGGCAGCCATCTTGGCTGAGGTCTCAGGCGAGGCAGCCATCTTGGCTGAGGGCTCAGGCGAGGCAGCCATCTTGGCTGAGGGCTCAGGCGTGGCAGCCATCTTGGCTGAGGGCTCAGGCGTGGCAGCCATCTTGGCTGAGGGCTCAGGCGTGGCAGCCATCTCTGGACGCTGGTCAGGGGCTGGAGTCCCCTCTGGACGATGGTCAGGGGCTGGAGTCCCCTCGGGACGATGGTCAGGGGCTGGAGTCCCCTCTGGACGATGGTCAGGGGCTGGAGCGGATGTGTGTGCAGCCCACACACATAAAATGGCCATGGCCATAATGGTCAGCACTGCATCCTCTGGAGACTCTAGTATGGTGGTCATCTTGGGACGAGGCTCTGGTATGGCAGCCATCTTGGGACGATGCTCTGGTATGGCGGCCATCTTGGGACGAGACTCTGGAATGGTGGCCATCTTGGGACGAGGCTCTGGAATGGCGGCCATCTTGTGAAGAGTCTTTGATGTGGAGGCCATGGTGTGAACAGGCCCTGGCATGGCAGGCATGGCATGAACAGGTCCTGGCGTGACAGGCATGGCGTGAACAGGCCTTGGCGTGGCAGGCATGGCGTGAACAGGCCCTGGTGTGACAGGCATGGCATGAACAGGTCCTGGCGTGACAGGCATAGCATGAACAGGTCCTGGCGTGACAGGCATGGCGTGAACAGGCCTTGGCGTAGCAGGCATGGCGTGAACAGGCCCTGGCGTGGCAGGCATGGCGTGAACAGGCCCAGACTTAGCGTATGCCTCAGCCTCACTCACTTGATCCACTTAAAAACAAAATAAAGTCTATTTGTTGGCATAGCGTAGAGGGGTGTTCTACCGAGGGCATGAGATCAGCGAATTCATCGTCCAAACCAAATTGAAAGCAAGATTTTAAATAAGTCTCGTCCCAGTGTACATGATCCATGAAACAAAGAAAATACTTAACATAGTTCTCAATAGAACACCCTGCTTGACGAGGAGGCAATCTGCTAGATCCATCTAGGTAGATTATTCTTGACAGAGATGAAGTAGAGTAACTGCTGGGTTTATGATTGGTCATGTATTCTGTAACGATCAGTCCTCTGAAGGCGAGCTTGATGAACCCAAGTGCAGTTTATTGAATTATCCAAAGTGAACAAACCAAAGAAAGCAACAAACTTGAACATGAACATAAGCAGACTTGACTAGAGCAGACTTGAACATGAGCAGACTAGGCAATGAACAGACTTGACTATGAACAGACTTGACTATGAACAGACTTGACTATGAACAGACTTGACTATGAACATCACACTCACCAACAGCAGGGTTACATTAACAATACACGACAAAGTAATATGGAGAACAAGAGGCTTAAATACATGAACTTAGTGAACACATGACAACCAATGGGCAAGTGACACAAGGAACAAGGGAACCAATGACAGAACAGAACTGAAAACCACATGACCATAAACAACCAATCAGAACATGACACATAGACTAAGGGAGAACATGAGGAGCAAGGGAAGCAAGACACAAGCAACATGAATAAAACTACAAAATAAAAGACAAGAACCATGACACCCAAAACAAGACATTACAGTGTCACAAAAACAAGCACCACATTTTTTTCTTTTGTTATTCTGTTAATTATTTAAATGAAATATATGTTGTGTAGTCCTATTTATTTTATTCCTTTTATAGCCTACTTAATTTTATTCTGGTTTTCTCGGTTGACAGAAGCACATGTGCGTGATGTGACGATATGTGAATCTTCATGTTCTTTTGTTTATGCTGCTGCGCATGTAAAACTAAACCCATGGGTCACAAACACTCATCTACTCTAATATAATTTAATTTTAATTAGACATTCTTATCTTAACGGTTTATAATCGATCAATGAGCTTCAGTTGTTTGTCAGGAAAATAATCTAAATGATCAAAATGCTCTCATTACAATTCTCCACCAGATTTACTATGCTGCACACAAGTTCACGCTAACTCAAAAACTTGTGTATACACAAGCTGAGACCTGACATGAGATTTAATCGTAGCCACCGCTCACATCCATATTGATAAATGCCAAGTTTTGCCTGGAAACGACCGCACAAGTATAGTATCTCTACAAATAAGATGTTGAGAAAACATTGCTGTGCAGGCGGATTATGCTGTATTTAAGAAATGTGATTCTTTATAGACTTGGAAGAATAAACCACGACAAAGGAAACTATGGACTTCGAGTTGTGAATACAAGATAAGAATATACGTGTCAAAACTTGTGGAATAACTAAAAGACATTCACATGTCCCTTACAACACCACTCTCTGTTTCTTGTGTTTCACTGTCATTCATCAGATACACAACTTCCCATATTCTGCCAAAAACCACGTCTTTAATGTTTTTCTGAGACAGCAATGGCTTTTTAAGTTTTAAAATACTTGTGTGTGTGCATTTGGATGGGTGAAATGCAGAGCACAGATTCCAAGAATGGGACACCATACTTAAATTTAAAATCATTTAAAATCAATACCTCAATATCAAATATAGTTCATAAAAGCTTAAAGGGCCTTTGTGTCATTGTAGCATTCTATATTTGACAAGACTGAACAAATGAAAAAAGATTGAAACCTTTAATTATAGATGCCTTTATTTAGATTGTCATGACTGCAAATTTCAATTTTTATAATAATTGTAATTATAATTTTTAGAAATTGGATGCAGGCAAAATTCATCATATCAGCAGCTGTTTTTCTTTCTTATGGCTTAATTGGCTTGATGTAACACAGTTGCAAATTTATGTAAATATAATACAAATATCCAGAAAATAGGTAAAGTCAAAATGCAGAAATAGCTGGTATGCAAAGTTGAAAGTTATCTTTTTCCACATATGAAAATAACCCTATTACTTTCTGAACAATAAACATCTATCTTCGTTGTGTTTTCTTCAACTACAAACCTTAGCATTTACATCCTTTTTTTTATGTTGCAGCATCCAGTGCACATGGTTGTAACTTTTCAGAAAATGTGTTTAAGGTCCTACTACTGTTAACATAATTTTACTGTCATGGATGGCTGAAGATGATGATGAAGGAGAGATGATGAGACTTAGTGGATATGAAATGCAGTGTGAAATTTAATTAAACAAAAACAAGAGGTTCACCCTCACACCTGGACGCCATGGTGCAGATGTGTTCCCGGGAGTTCTAGCAAGGGTTAGCCAGAGCAGAGTTCACCTCCTTCTAGTGGCTCCGCTCTGGCTGGCCCAAGTTTGGTTTGTGGACCTAGTGTCTCTCCAGGATAGCATCCCCTGGGAGGCCCCAGTCTGGAGAGACCTTTTGTCTCAAGTTCAGGGGACAATATTTCATCCCGGCCAGAGATCTGGAAACTTGAGGGCCCCTGAGGGACACAAGCTCATAGATTCTGGTCTTTCGGCTGAGGTTGCTGAGACAATCCTGAATTTTAGAGCTCTATCCACTTGGAAGTTTTATGCCCTGAAACAGCAGCTGTTTGTATCATGGTGTGAGCAACATCAACTGAACCCAGTTAACTGCCTTATTTGCCCAGTGATAAGAGTTTCTTCAAGAACGTCTTTCAGCAGGGTTGGCCCTGGTTACTTTAAAGCTTTAAGCTTTAAACTTCTGATGGGAGGGACCCCTTTGTGTCTTAGTTCGTGCATGGTGCCAGACGCATGAGACCTATCTGTCTGTCCTAGCGTTGGTCCTAGGAGCCTTAGCAGAAGTCACTCTCTGAAAAAATGTTGATTCTTAAAGCAGCTTTACTATTGCTGTTAACTTCACTTAAAAGTGTAGGAGACGGTCAGGCCCTGTCTGTAGCCTCTTCCTGCTTCTCCAGGTGATGTCAGAGCTATACCACACTGTAGTAGACCGGATTATATCCCTAAAGTACCCTCTGCGGCTGGTCAGCCGGTTATCCAGCAGGCTCTCTTTCCTCCACCTCATGAGATGCCAGCGCAAGAAAGCTTCCATTTGTTATGTCCTGTTCGTGCTATGAGGATTTATGTTTACCGCTCAAGCCAGTGGCGTAGTTCCTCTTAGCTTTTGGTCTGTTTTTTGGTGGCTACAACAGAGGTAACCAAGCAGCATATTTTGCATTGGATCACCCTCTCCAATGAGGCGTGTGGAATTGCTTGCCTTTAGGGGTCAGGGCTCACTCCACTAGGAGTGTTACGTCTTCTATAGCTCTTGCTAAGGATGGACACTTACATGACGTACTTCAGCAGGTTGGTCCTCTCCGCACATGTTCATCAGGTTTTACAGTTTGGATGCAGATTCAACATAGGGTTGTGAGGACTTCAGAGTATTCAATAAACCAACTCTGCAAAAGTCTTGTCTGGTACCCAAAACTGTACTCTATGTGATTATTGTATTGTATTAAATGTATGTGTCATGTCATGCAATTAGATCCACCTAATGTAGCATAAGAATGAATTAAAGGGGGGGTATAATGCTATTTCATGTATTCTGACTTATTTACACTGTTAAAGAGTTGGATTCTCATGCTAAACATGGCCAAAGTTTCAAAACACGAGTTGGACGAATGATGGAGTATTTCTGTGCAAAAAATCCTTACAGGATTCGGGATCTTTTTTTCGAGTATCGGCCTGAGTGATGTCAACAAGGTCGGAATTCCTTGTACGGGCACTTCTCCCGGAAGGGCATGTGCGCACACGTCGACCAGAGCGAGAGAGCAAGAGCACGCCCATCAACGCGCGTTCGGCTTTACGGAAGTCATCAGCAGCGCTGCACAAGTCACAGGACTTCACGAAATCAACAATGTCACCAAAGAAGTGTGTTTTTGGTTGTGAGGGAAAGATAGCCTTGCTTCCCAAAGAACCCAGCGTTAAGTAGAGCTGAGAGTTTTGTGCTCACGCAATACATTGATGCGCTCTCAACATTTGTTATTAAAATAACCACAGAAACTGATAGTTGCAATCACTTTTTTATTGGTTAAAATGAATGGAGAATATCTCGTGTTTTTCCGTGGCTGCTTGAGCCCTCAGGATCTGCGCTTATGGTTTCATAAACAAGGCCCAGTTCTAAGCTGGATTTACAGATCGTTTGAAACTGAAAGATGGAGCGGTCGCAGCGGTAATGATCCCGGTCATGAGTCGGAACCGCAGGTGGTGAGTAAAACTGCTTCAAATGTCTGTTTTGTTGGCAATAGGCGCCTAAGTGCATATAATGTAAACAACACGAACGTAGTGAATTCATAAATTCATTATTCATCATTCACTATACGCTATATTCATTATAGTGATTCAAAAGGTATCGAGGGATAATGCGATGGTGTATTGAGTGTGTTTATATACATCTGTTTAGCTGACCATTGATAGCTTGCAGCCGATCTCTACACAAAAGCTGCGCGTGCTCGTGACAGCTCGTCACTCTATCTCCGCTCACATGACACATGTTTTTTTTTCCAGGAGGCTAGTGTAGCACCACAAAGACTTTTCTGAAAGTTTAAGGTGATGTAAAAGATCTGCTTTTGCCAGTGAACACAAATATTCAATTTAAAATCAATACCTCAATATCAAATATAGTTCACAAAAGCTTGAAGGGCCTTTTTGTCATTGTAGCATTCTATATTTGACAAGACTGAACAAATGAAAAAAGATTGAAACATTTAGATTCCTTTATGTATTCCCTTTGTTTTGTTTTTATATGTGTTTTTTTCCCATCAGTTTTTAGAAATTGGATGCAGGCAAAAATCATCATATCAACATTTTTTTTCTTGATGTAGCACAGTTGCAAATATATGTAAATATAATACAAACATCCAGAAAGTCTAAATGCAGAAACAGAGGGTGGATTAAGAAATATCAGGGTCAGTCATCTGATTTCCTGGACAAAAAAGAAAGGGAGATGAGAGAGAACAATGGTTCTTTTTCCATGTATGAAAATAAGCTGACTAAACAGTAAACATCTCCTGTATGTACTTCATTGTGTTTACTTCAACCACTAACCTTGACATACTGAAACAAAAATGTTTTTATGTAGCAGTATCCAGTACGCCTGGTTGTCAGAGAAAATGTGTTTACAGTCCAACGACTGTTGTTATTATTACATATATAAAAGGATACAAAATACTTTATAATAATACTTATAAAATAATGAGATTATAGGCTACTCAATTTTTTTTTTTTTTTTTTTACAAATAAACTTAAATTGTTTAAAACATATGAATAATACAGGGTTAAACACTCCAAAAGACACCAAAAGACAATTAATATTCAGTAATGTTATCGATTTAATGCACTGACACTATCGGATGAGGGAGGAAAAAACTGAATTAAACCGAACTGAGCTGAATAATAACAATTATCTTCTGTCGAACTGCTTAAAGCTGGAATTAATATTATTTTTATAATTATTTTGATGAACTTTACAACATTGACAGTTATTGAACTGAACTGAAACAACGCTGAAATAAACTGAGCTGTATATAATGACACTATTGTCTTATTTACAGATTAAACTGAATTGCTTTGAAACTAATCTATAAAGCGCTATGTAAATAAATAACGCTTTACAATAAGGTAACATTTGTTAATATTAGTAAACTACATTAGGTAAAATGAACTAACAATAAAAATAAATACTTCTAAAGCATTTATTAATCTTAGATAATGTTTATTTTAACATTTACTAATGCATTTTTAAAATCAAAAGTTGCATCTGTTTTATATTAATTAATGGTACTGAGCTAATATGAACAGTTGTACAAAGACCAATAAAAACTGTAACAAATGAATTGCTCATTGTTAGTTAATACTAGTTAATATATTAACAAATGGAACCTTAAAGTGTTAATAATAAATGTGACTTGATTTGACCAACAGAGCGCTCTAATTTCTGCAACATGAATGTTAGCAAACAGACTTTATTAAAATGAAAAACAACAACAAAAAAATCAACATGTAAAAATAAATATTTTTCTGTTTTATTATTAAACGAATGTTTTTAGTCAAGAACATACAATTCTTAAAACTTATGCAATCATAAAATGAATTGTGGTTAATGAAATTAATATATTGACAGTCCTTGTTTCTGTTAAAAAGTGTGAAATCAAGCATAATTACAGCAAAAATATCAAAGGAAATGTATTGGCTATAGAACTCCACTGAACCATTTTTCTAAAAGTGAAATTGGGGTGTGTTAATGAATGAACACAAACACATCTAAAATTCTGTAAGAGCACTAAACTCACGATCATTTCATAAGACAATTCAGTTTATGTATGATTTATTTCATCTTACTCAATGTTTAAAACAAGACAACAACACAAGAATCATTTGGTTTCAGTTCTGCAAGTTTATTACATCATTAGATAGTAATGTACTTTGTAAACTTGTGAATGTTTTACTATGCCATAATAATTTTAAGGAAGTTTATGCTCTTCTTGTTTTATATATTTTTTTGATTTCAGATCTACTCATATGATGTAAATAAGGTTTATAGCAGGTGTAAACAGTGATTAACAAGCATTAATCTGAAGGGCGGGGTGGGGTGGGGTGCTATAAACCATTAATACTCATTTAATTAGAGAGAATAAGCACCCCGTCCTCCTTTTGTCAATCACTGTGTCACACCCCCCACCACACAACACACTACACCACATCCACCATCTGCGGCGCTATCGAGCCCCCTGCACCCGCCCACCACAACCCTGCAGGGGGCG
Organism: Mylopharyngodon piceus; assembly: GCA_039654765.1. Lineage (NCBI taxonomy): Eukaryota > Metazoa > Chordata > Actinopteri > Cypriniformes > Xenocyprididae > Mylopharyngodon > Mylopharyngodon piceus. Next base: position 19,950,361 of record CM077455.1, on the reverse strand, counting down.
CTAGTAATTATTTGCCATCTGAGGCAAATTCCTACCGTGAAACTCGTACTCAATCCAGCGAGGAGAAACACTCAATATAAGAACACGCTGCCAGAGTCTTCTGAATGACGTCACAATGAGAGTGACGCACCGCGTCATTAACAAGCAAAGAATGTTTGGAATCTGCGTGACGTCAGCTGCAGGACTCCTATTTAAAGGCCGGATTTCTCTCTCGAGCTCACAGTTTCTCATCGATCGCACTCATCAGTGTTTCTTCAGTGCTAGAGCCCCCTGCAGGGTTGTGGTGGGCGGGTGCAGGGGGCTCGATAGCGCCGCAGATGGTGGATGTGGTGTAGTGTGTTGTGTGGTGGGGGGTGTGACACAGTGATTGACAAAAGGAGGACGGGGTGCTTATTCTCTCTAATTAAATGAGTATTAATGGTTTATAGCACCCCACCCCACCCCGCCCTTCAGATTAATGCTTGTTAATCACTGTTTACACCTGCTATAAACCTTATTTACATCATATGAGTAGATCTGAAATCAAATACATATACAAAATAATGAAGAACTCAGTAAAACAGTACATTATTTACAGAGAACATCTAATATTCAGCGACATAATAAACTCAGATAACTAAATCTTGTGTTGTTGTCTTGATTTAATATGATGAATTAAATCAGTATCTTGTAAAGTTACCATGAGTTTGGTGCTGTTACTGAATTTGTGTGTGCAAAAACTGTCCATAGATCAGTAAAATTATAATTGTCAGTGATGAAGACATTTTCAACAAATGATACTGAGGATATGCTAGAATTTTATAGACATTTCTGCACAAGGATTGAAGGAAATGTACGTAAACTGGATGTCCTGGTGGTAATTATCTGTCAGGACATTATCCGTCCGTTTCTTTCTTTCTTTCTTTCTTTCTTTCTTTCTTTCTTTCTAACCTAATTCATTAAAGGTGCATGTAATATTGTCAGCTAGCGGTTGAAATTGGTACTGCAGTTCAAATTCAAAATATTGGAGAGATTTGTTTTTCCCGCCCCCTCCTCCTCAGACTCGACGCTCATCATGCGAGTTGCCAGATTGAGGACAAGCAACAAGAACGAGCGCAATTTTGACGATGGAAGTCATATGAAATACAGTTTATAGACAAAATATTTTAAAACATTTTATAAAGTTTGCATATGTATCATATGGCACAGATTTTGTTTTATACTGTATTTTTTTTATTCAATTTAATTTTATAATAATTTATAATCACACATATAAGTAGACTTTTAACAATTACTGGAACATCAACATCCTGGAAACCCTAGGAAGTGTGAGGGGAACTATTTGAAATGAGAAGGAAGTGCAAGTCAGCAACTTCTCTAAAATCAACTATCTCAAAAATCAGATAACATGCAATGTGTTGAGGAAGAAACTGAAATATCGCTCAAACAGATCAATCTCATTAGACATCTTGTGGAATTAATGGTTGTCCCACAGTAAAGAAATCCAAAATTCCTTTCTTTGCACTAGCAATTTATTTATTTATTGGCAATTATTGTATAAAGATACATTAACTTTCAAAAACTTACAAAGAAAGTTTTTTTTTTTTTTTTTTTCCCCCAAAAAGAAATGCCCATCAGAGGAAGTATACCACCATAACAACAATGAAATGATTATTTAATATAATGTGTATTGCATATTTTCATTGTACATATCCTTTAAAAAATGTATTACAAATCATATTTAAAATTTTCATCCAATAAAAGGACACAGACTAAAGAGAAAGATAATAAAGATAATTTTGTGCCATAAAATTCTCTCAGCCCATCCAGAAGTCAGTCTGACAGTACAACAGCACTTTCTTAAAAATAGACAAAAACACTTAACTGAAATGACATTGATATGTGTTCAACTGTGGAAAAACATTAACAGAATACAAAACTGATTGTGACAAATTATGTTGCTACATCAATATCCAGTAAAAGAAAATATTTTTGTGATTTGTGAAACACAACATGTATCCACATCTAACATGCATATATATTTATAGCAATACAAGATGATAAATTATCATAATAACCCAATATATAGAAGTTGATGGGATACAGGATATAGAAGAAATGAATTACTATTTATAACTATTTAAAAGTCAGGGAATAATTAACACTGTGTAAGATTAATCAAGAAAACAACAAAATATTTACATCAGTGTTATTGACTGAGCACAATCACCACTTATGTTAGCATTGATTTGTTGTCTATTTTTGTACATACACTACCGTTCAAAAGTTTGGGGTCGATATGCTTTTAACATGTTTTTGAAAGAAGTCTCTTCTGCTCACTAAGGCATTTATTTGATCAAAAATACAGTAAGACAGTAATATTGTGAAATATTAACACAATTTAAAATTGCTTTCTATTGTAATATATTTTAAAATTTAATTTATTCATGTGATGACGAAGATGAATTTTCAGTAGTCATTCTTTGATGAACAGAAAAATGAAAAGAACATTTGAAAAGCATTAGTATGAAACAGAATTTTTTGTAACAATATAAATGTCTTAACTGTCACTTTTGATGCATTCTTGCCGAATAAATATAAATAAACAATTTAAAATAATAATAAAATGAACGTACTGACCCAAAACTTTTGAGCTTATCTTTAGTGTGATGTATCTACATATAAAATAAGAAAGGTATTGCTACAAGCAATAGAAAAAATGATAGCAAAGAGTTTTGTGGAAGAGATGTTGCAGAAGATGGAATTGTTGAGGAAGTACGAGTAGACGTAGAAGTATGAGTAGAAGAAGGAGTAGAAGTAGGAAGAGGAGGAAGATCAGGACAGGTGTAACTGTTGTCAGAATCTGTTCCAGTGGAGGTAAACTGCACAAAACCTGGAGGATCGCTGCACATGAAGGAGGTGATCCATTCCTGATAGCGGGATACTCTGGTGTAAACACCGGGATATTCAGGTCGAGCACAGCCAAACCCAAAACTAACGATACCAGACTGAACCCATACAGAGCTCTGCCTGCTCACCATCGGACCTCCTGAATCTCCCTGAAAATACAAATAAATGCAATCATCGTAGAAAGAGACATACATTGTTGTTCAAGAGTTCGGGGTCAGTAAGATTTATTTAAAGAAATTAATACTTTCATTCAGCAAGGACACATTAAATTGATCAAAAGTGACAGTAAGGGCATTTATGTTACAGAAGATTTCTATTTAAAGAAATTCTATTCTTTTGCACCTTTTATTCATCAACGAATCCTGAAAAAATGTATCATGGTTTTCACAAAAACACAGCACAACTGTTTTAACAATGATAATAATCAGAAATGTTTCTTGAGCAGCAAATGGAGACTGGAGTAAAATTCAGCTTTAATCACAGGAATAAATTACATTTAAAATTTTCAAAAAAAGTTATTTGAAATTGTAATAATATTTCAAAACTTAACTGTTTTACTGTATTTTGATCAAATAAATGTAGCCTCAATGAGCAGAAGAGACTTCTTTCAAAAACATGATGGCAGGCGGCTCTCTGTCTCTTTTGTTTGTATAAATATCTATGTTTGAATAAATCTGCTACCATTTAAATGTTTTGTTATTAAAAAGTTTATATAAAAAGGGTCAATTCAAATGTTTGTACAACTCAGTTTCTATTTGAGTGTTGATTATTAAATACAATGAATTGATTATTAAATAAAATGTATGTTCGGTTTCAGCTTTCAGTCGGAAATGCCCCCAAAATTCAAGATTTGAATTGCTCCTGTATGAGTTGTTTTTTTATATTGATAACATAACATAGTTAAGCAATATCACACGAGCAAGAGTGCTGTTTTCCCGAATAGCAGCACCATTGCAAATGCAATACTCATTTTATACATAAGTTCAATAAACAATGAATTAATATTAAGTGAACATTTTTTTTTTGCCACAAGTAAATTTTGACTTTTTTGCTCTGTTTTAACAACAAAAATCAGAGATTGTCTTATTGCTAAGAGATACCAAGCTCAGAGGCCAAAGACTTTAGATATACAAAGACAGCGCACACACATTACTTATGAATGGGACAAAGTGCAACATGCAATATGGTGGAATAGGTCCTGCCTTCTTCTTCTTTTTTTTTATTTTTTTTAAAGATTTATTTTTGGCGTTTTTGCCTTTATTATGATAGGACAGTGATTAGACAGGAAGCGAAGTGGGAGAGAGAGAGGGGGACGGGATCGGGAAAGGACCACGAGCCGAGACTTGAACTCGGGTCGCCCGAAGCGCATTGGCGCTACATGTCGGCGCGCTGCCATGAGGCCATCGGTAGGTCCTGCCTTCTTAACAAAAGAGCCAGTCGCTGATTTCCCAATTTGCAGGATTTCCCAAGTTGCAAATATGGCCGCCGAGTGAACAGACTTTCCTTGAAAGGGACTTTGTCTGAGGCTCAATGAATTACTCATTAAAACTTGTCGCCACCTACTGGCAGTCTCCTGATAGCAGAGTGCCTCAAAAAAATCTTTCAAAGATTGGTCATGAACCTCACCATTTTCAGAAAGCCGATTTATTTATTTTTAATTTGAAACACTTATTGTTTACACTTGTGTTTACAAATTTAACAGGGTTTGTGTACCTGACATGAGTCTTTGCCTCCCTCTAGTAGACCAGCACAGATCATGTTGTCTGTTATCTCTCCAACTCCATAGAGGCAGTTGCACTGTCTGTTACCAATTACAGGAACCTCCACTTCCTGTAGAACATTAGGGGACGGGAGGGACACTGTAGGAAAGACATGAGAAGTTATTCACTCTACATAGTCACTAACTATCTTGTTTTGAATGGGATTGTGAAAGGTGTTTCATGTTGAGTTTAATGTAACTAAGTGAAACAAAAATGAATTCTCACCTCCTTCATCAATGTTTCCCCATCCAGTGATCCAGCTCTCTGTGCCGCTGTTAAACACACTGCCATCAGCTGCTAGACACACGGGGCTGATGTAATCAGTGAAGTTGACGGGAGAGCTCAATTTGAGCAGAGCGATATCATTGTCATTTGTAAGATAGTTGTAACTGGGATGATTGATGACTGTCCTCACATTTCTGTACACTTCGTTCGGGTTGAAGCCTTCCTGGGTCTGACGCCCCAAAACCACAGTTAAAGAAAAGATGGCATCATTGGAGAAGCTAAAGAAATAAACAGAGAAAGTAGTCAAGAAGAGTGTTAAACGTGTAAAGCCTGACATATGAAATAACTTAGAAAAATCTTTTTTTTTTTAATAAATGGAACAGGATATTGAGCCTTTAAACAAAATATTTAAAAAAAAATCTCAAGAAAATGTCATAGCTAACCCTCGTTCCCTGAAGGAGGGAATGGAGACGTACGTTGGACAGACCGATGAATAGGAATCTCGCTAGAGAGGCCAATCTGCTTCGAGTGTAACTAAACGAGCCAATGCACATTGGCATGCAATCATATGCAGCAGCTGCTCTGTCCGCATGCGGGTATTTAATGAGCAGCAGGTGCGTTGCATCTTCAGGTTTTCGCTGAGGAGCCGAGTAGGTGAGGCGGCAGCATCAGCGGGGTACAGCGACTGTGGCGACGAGACATACGTCTCCATTCCCTCCTTCAGGGAACGAGGGTTATCTATGTAACCGAGACGTTCCCATTCAGTCGGTCACATTTGACGTACGTCGGACAGACTGACGAATAGGAATCCCTACCAAAGCACCACAGGCGCTGCCCCCTTCCAGTGCTCTGTGCAAGCCTCCTGCACTCCCTTGCCTAAAAGACGGTGGGACAGGGCTAACACAGAGAGTGTCGATCACTGCTGTTCCCCAAAAACCCATTCAGTGAGACTATTGGATAACACTGGGAAAGCGTACCCTTTCACTGGAAAAAGGAACGCTGCGGAAGCCACATCCTTCCCCGAAGGAGTTGTGTGGGGATGTACATATGGACTAACCCTGTAGGGCTGTACTACATATGGAAGTACTGGGGTGACTCCAACCTGATGAGAGGTGGGTTCTCCCAAAGGGAAAGACACAGGCTTCGTTTAGGAGCAACCGTGGAATAACACATATGGGATCTCCGTAGGGTCACACATTTGGAACCCAGCCTAAATCCGGTTCTCAAGGATACAACGGAGTATAGGCCTGGTGCCAGACACTTCGCCACGTCCGGCTGCCGAAGGGTGATCGGAGGACTCAACAGGGTCTACCTTGTAGGGACTCTCTGGAGTAATAAGCGCATATAAGCGCATATAAGCGCAGCAAGCCGACACTAAGCCGGGGCCTCTCCGTGCCTCTGACCGATTGAGGTGAGAACACGGGAGGAGACCAGCTCGACATGAAGGCTATAGAATCTAGCGAACATGTTATGTGTCGCCAGCCCGCAGCTCTACAAATATGCCAGCGCCCAGGAGGATGCAACACCTCTCGTAGAGTGAGCATGCAACCTGAGAGCGGGCAGGGCACGCCTTGTGCTTGGTAAGCCAAGATGATGGCGTCTACTATCCAGTGGGCCATCCTCTGCTTGGAGACAGCCTTTCCCTTCTGCTGGCATCCGTAACAGACAAAGAGCTGGTTTGAGGTCCTGAGGCTTTGAGTTCTGTCTATGTATAGTCGCAAAGCGCGGACTGGACAGAGCAGAGCCAGGGCTGGGTCCGCCTCCTCCGGGGGCAGCGCTTGCAGGCTCACCACCTGGTCCCTGAAGGGAGTGGTAGGAACCTTGGGCACATAGCCAGGCTGTCGCCCGGCCCGAACTCTAGGCACGATTCGTCGACCGAAAATGCCTGCAGGTCCCCTACCCTCTTGATGGAGACCAATGCAACCAGCAGCAAAGTCTTCATAGACATAATCTTTAAGTCTCTCGGCGAGAAGAACACCACTCAACGAACAGGTTCCACTTCAAGGCGTAAGCACGTCTCGTAGACGGTGCACGTGGCGAAGTGATGGTGTTAAGTACCTCAGGGGGTAAGTCACCTAGAACCTCCACGTCCCATTCAGGGACCAGACATGGAGTTTCCAGAGGTCTTTAAGCGGGTGCCAACGGGTGCCCTGTCTCTGAGAAAGAAGGTCCTTCCTCAGAGGAATGCGCCAGGCTGTCGAGAGGAGCATGAGTTCCGGGAACCAGGTCCGGTTGGGCCAATAGGGCACAACTAACAGGACCTGCTCCTTGTCCTCCCTGACTTTGGACAAGGTCTGTGCAAGTAGGCTCACCGGGGGAAACGCATATTTGCGAAGGCCCCAGGGCCAGCTGTGTGCCAGTGCATCTGTGCCGAGTGTTCCTTCGGACAGGGAGTAAAACAGCTGGCAGTGAGAGGTTTCTGGAGAGGCAAACAGGTCTACCTGAGCCTCTCCGAACTCTCTCCAAATCAGCTGGACCACCTGGGGGTGGAGTTGCAACTCTCCCGGCAGCACAGCTCGTGAGAACTTCTGGATGCTTCTGACTCCAAAGGAGGAGATGGCGGGCGAGTTGCGACATGCGACGGGAGCATAGACCACCTTGACGGTTGATGTATGCAACGGTCGCAGTGTTGTCCGTACAGACCAGCACGTGCTTGCCCCGTAACAGCCTCTTCAGGCGGCTCAGAGCAAGACGTATTGCTAGCAACTCGAGGCAGTTGACGTGCCAATGCAGTTGGGGGCCCGTCCACACCCCTGACACTGCATGCCCGTTGTACGTGGCACCCCAAGCCGGTGGTGCACTCGAAAATGCATTTCTGCGTGAGCATTTTGAACGGTAGCTTGTGGAGGCTACGATTCAAAACTCGCAGGTCCAAGATCGGTTGTAACCCACCACTCTTCTTGGGTACAATGAAGTAGGGGCTGTAGAACCCTGACCTCATATCGGCTGGAGGGACCGGCTCTATCGCGTCCTTCGCCAGTAGGACCGTGATCTCCGCACGCAAGACATGGGCATCGACAGCTTTCACTGAAGTCAAGTGGACGCCCTTGAACTTGGGGGGACACCGGGCGAATTGACTCCGCCCCTCTTAGAAGGCGCTCACTTCTTACCAGCCGTTAGAACAGCTTTTAAGCTCTCAAAAGCACACCGTTACGTAGACAAATATATATAGAAAAAATAGACAGCAGTCTCCTTACACGCAGGCGCAGAACGCGCGTACTGGCTGGGAGTCGGCTGCAGTTGAGTTCACGTGCCGTTTTTTTTCCCGACACAGGCGACGCGAAGCGACAACACAGTCAACTATTATCAGTGCTAGTTCTTTTGCGTCGGTTTGATGTGTCCCTACCCTAACAGACTTACATAAAATGCATATAAATATCAGTCATCACTCTATATCTGCAAATAATGTCTCAGTAAGATGATATTTAAATGCTTAGTTTTATGATCAAAGCTCTGTAGTTCTAAAACATACAATGTAATGCAATATAATGATAATGACTTTCCTCAAAAGCCTGATGGATCATATTCGATACTTACATTTGAACAAGATTTTTTTAAAAATAAATTAATATGGATAATCAAGTAAAAAGTAGCTTCAGTCCAGTAAATGTTTATCTTCTTATTAACAATACAAAAGCTATTCTTTTTCAGCAAAGTTTTGATCATGTTGATAATTTAGAGGACTTATCGAGCGCAGCGTTAGTTCAGTCAGGCCACGTAGGCATAGTGCTGCGACCAGCTGACGCAGTCAGCTGTCAAATCGCTCCAATCACTACCATTCTCCTATTAGACACGGGACATATATACATGGCATTACTGTTTGGTAAGTATGCTCAAACAGCTCGCAACCCTCCCTCCCCATTATAAGCATGAGCATATTACTGTGCACGTTCTGGTTGTCGTCTTCTTTTGTTTCAGATCACTAAGGCTTTCAAGTCCCGGCTGGCATGGACCTCAATGCTGAGAGACACTCATCCTCATAACCAAGCTACAGTATAGACGTCCCACTGCCATATCTACACGATTACCACTGTTCGCTTTTAAAGACATTACTAAGTGTCTTAATTGTCTATGTATTTCCAAGCTGATGGTTCCGGGGGGTTAATGTTAAAGCTCTTCTATGTTCAATTAATTTTGGAGCAAGAACCCCCATAAGGAACCATACCGCCAAAGATAAATTGTGTTCAATAAACTCAAGTAACTTGCCAAAGTGGTCCTGTCTGAAATAAATTTATATGATACAGTAGGCTTTAATAGGGCTTTAATTCCTCAATTAAAATGTAATCTACTCAAACCATCTATGAAATCAGAAATATTTAGTTAAATGAGTTTACCCCTCAACACAATGGGCAGCGGTCATCACCCACTCTTTGTTGATGAGAGAACCTCCACAGAAGTGACTGCTGTACAGAAGAAGGCTAGCCTGCCATGGCCAGCGTCCAGCTGAAGCGTTCTGACCTCCTACTATCCTGCTGCTGGTGGTAAATGTGGTTCTTCCACACACCTGAGCA